>GL379982.1:162072-201349 GCA_000143925.2 Caenorhabditis brenneri
GTAGACTCGTTCTTTCTAGTTGATAGTAACGTGTGAGGATGTAGAATTCCTCACTTCAACTACGACTGGTAAGTTTTTAAAGATTTCTCAAAATAAAAGCCACAAACGAGAATAGTCTAACCTAGTACCTCTTTATCTGCATTAGAATTATGAGCATAAAATGTTGATAATAGTTCTATTTAAGCAAGTATCTAGCAAGAAATCAAAGATTAACGAAGCCGGCAAAGACCCGAAGTTGACCAGACGACCAGGAACTCAATCAAAAAGTTTGAAGAATTTAATAATGTCACCTGTTCCGTGGTTTTCCTAAGCCTGGTTCAGTAGTGGTGTTTTACGCTTTGGAAGGTTATATTATTTGGGCCGCCATCAAAACAGGCTTAGGAAAAACACGGCCCAGGTGACAAAATCTCGGAGCGAAATTTGACTAACGGAAAAAATGTCTTCAGTTCCAGAAGTATACTAGTTGTTGCGTTTCCTAAGCCTTTTTTGATGGTGGCCCAATCAATTCAACCTTTCAAAGCTTAAAACACCACTACTGAACCAGGCTTAGGAAAACCACGGCCCAGGTGACAAAATTCGATTAACGGAAAAAATTTCTTCAGTCCCGGAAAAGTTTTTTTTGGTCCCGGAAAAGTTTTTTTTGGTCCCGGAAAAGTTTTTTCAGGTCCCGTATATTTCATTGGTCCCGGGTATTTCTGACGGTCCCGGGTATTTCCAAAGGGCACCTGTTTGATAAAACCCGGTCCCGTATATTTTTTTCGGTCCCGGGTATTTTTTTTAGGTCCCGGGTATTTCTGACGGTCCCGGGTATTTCCAAAGGGCGTTTTTTCAATAAAACCCGGTCCCGTATATTTTTTCAGGTCCCGGGTATTATTTTTTGGTCCCGGGTATTATTTTTTCCGGTCCCGGAAAAGTTAAAAATACCCGGGAAACGGATAAGAGCCGAAAATTCGGGCCGACATTCCATAAGTATGGAACTATTGTCCCACAGTGTTGGTGCAAATATGATGCGTTTGAGTGTTTTATAATGGCTGAGTTCTGAAGTCGATTTCATTCCTCCAAAGTTTTTCTAAACGAAAAACCCAGAATACCTCACATCTCTATTTTTAACACTTGCACTAGTTGATCTTTCTCGGGTAAAAACACGTCTTCTCTTTTCCTTTTCTCTATTTTCTTCACCTCCGCAATTCATCACAATAATTAATCGTGTCATTCGATGTGTTCTCCTCCTCCATCACCATTTTCCAAAACTTGGAGGGCGACGAAAAAATGGGAAAATACATGCGGAGGAGATATTTAGCTGATGGTTGGAAAAAAGACCTTGTCATCATGAAGAAGAAGGGAAAAGAGAGAGAAGAGTGTCCTCTTCTCCTCCATAATACAACAAATTCTCCAACAGCCCGAAACGAAAAGTGATCATCATTTTGCGCCCAATTTTTTTTTCCGAAACAACGTCCATGATCTCAATTACAACTCACTTTTTCTCTCTATTCGATCCGAAACGAATTCGGTCAAAATAACCGAATTACTCATTTTATTTCCTGTTATACCCATGCATCCTTTTGGAGAAAAGAAGACGCGGGACAATATTTCATTGTGATTTTCTTATCAGTTGGCACCTGAATTCTTTTGGATCTCGCCGACAATGCAACCTCTTTAAAAGGAAATCTGTACTGGATAAAGGATCTAAAATGGATTCTTTGTGATAAGGTTCTACAGTATTCAACTGGAAGAATTTGCAGATCCTGTGTTTTATCCGAAACTGTGTGTCACAGTTTCCCTACTTATGTAAAAGTGACTCTAATGTTTTTATTAATTCATTCTTTTTCATAGTTTGTTATTTTCTAAAGGCTACCTTCTCTCACTATCTGGTATTTAATGTTCCTTCATCACCTTGAATATTACTTTCTGAATTATTGAACATAGCTTTCGGAACCCTTGTTTCTTGCTTCAAAAGCTTCTGTTAGCACCAATTATCATTCATCGTGTTATGTTCGATAAGAATCCGCAGAACTACGCGCTCCTTTTTGGTTTTGTTTGTTCCGCTTTCACTGTTTCCAAAATATTTGAATTCAGTACTTCGATATCTGTTTTCCAATTACAATAATTTAATTCTAAGTAAGTTCGAATATTAAATTTGGCATTGTTTTTCGATGAACCAAAATCAGCGAGACATTTTTTTTCGATTTCATTATGCCAGTTTTTACAGTTTCTTGTAGTCATTTTAGACAACATCTTTCTTTGGGAGGAGTTCCTCGACGCGATTCGTGGCAGAATTAGTTCGTCTTTTGCAATGAATTTGTTCGGAAATGTGAAACTCTTTCGCAAAATACACGATTATCAGTAAGGACAAAAGTGTTGTTATTAAACCATATGAGTTAAGCTTTTACATGTCTACTTCCCTTTTTCCAAACAAAAATGTTTGACCGTTTCGAATAGTTTTAATATTTGGGATCATGTAGTATCATATGTTTCGTTGTGTATAATCATTGTTTAAATTGTGTTACTAGAACTCTAAACTTCAGAAATTCTTACTTTCAAAAGCTTTGAAGAACACTAAAAATGCGGAACATCTCAACGTATCTACTAAACTTATTCAGCCAAAATTTTTACATTGTATTGCGCAAGAGTTTCTTTGTTTTGTAACAAGTTGGGAACTAAAAATATCCGGAACTTGTAGCGCATTTACTCTATTTCCAATAAACCTTCTTGTCTCCTCCAACACCCGATAACAACCTCTTACTGATAAATTCAAAACAGAATACAATTCATCAATTTTTCATGTTGTCCTTATCTGCACAAATTCAGAAGTTATTTACCGTTTCATCTAGAAATAATATGTGGATCCATATCAGCATTTTGTGGTTATCCAGTTATGTACTCTTCGAGTCATTCCAAAAAGCTTCTGGAAATATTTCTTCTTGCTCCGAAAACTTCCAAGAACACCAAATGAGCGGAACATACTCAGTTAGTTTTCTCCTTCCTCATTTTGCCCAATAACAATCCTCAGAATTCTGGGGTTTCTTTTTTTCATGAATGTTCTCACATGCGGATAAGAAAAAAATGTTACTGTTTCAAGAAAACAGGTAACCTGAGTAGTCGATAAAAATCCAGGCCTTTGTCACCCCCGATTCCAAACTTTATTACATTTTTTTCGATTTAAAATCTTCATTCATTTTTTTTTCAAATTTCGGATTTCAAAACACAAATGTGGTTTACCATTTCAGAATGGAGTTTTAACTGGATCTCATCTTTTTGAATGTTATTCCTTTGACTCTCATGTATTATATCTTATGTTTCATTGGTTTCATATCAGAAGGCTCTCGTAGGTTTGAATCTAGTACATTATGGGCTGGTTGCATTTATTATTCTTGAGAGGACGGAAAATATTTTACCGTTTTGTGAACGTATTAGACTTAGAGTTTTCGTTCCATGTTCAATCACTAATATTTTCTAACATTACTCACAGTTTCGCCTAGGGACAATATTCGGATCCATTTAACGTTTCATGTTCCTTTATCGCCTATAACTGTACTCCATGACATATTCTAATAGCTTCTGAAAATATTTTTCCTTGCTTCGAAAACTTCTAGAAACACCAAAAAGCGGAAGATGCACAATTTCATCTCTCCTTCCTCGTTTTGCTCAATAACAATTCTTGGATATATGGGACATCGTCATTTGATAATAGATATGCTTTTTTCAATAAAAATGAAAAAAATTACCGTTTCAAGAAAACTTTTAACCTGAACTGCTGATAAACCTCCAGTCCTTTATCGCCTCCGACTCCAAAAATATACTTTCGTTGTTGTTTCGAATTGAAGAAGCTTGGAATAAGTTCCCGATTACAAACCTCAAGACAACCGTTTCAGGATCGGGTTGTCTTTGGGCTTCTTGATTTTAGGTATTGCTTGTTGCCACTTACTAAAAATCAGTAAAATTCTGTAAGAGCCGGGAATGGACGTCGAAATTGCAGAATTCTGGCTTCTTGTGTATTTTCTAACAATATCGAATTCCGAGCCATGTTTTTCTCAAAATTTTCCCGAGATTTCACAGTTTCTCGTTGTTATTAAGGAGTATCTTGCTCCAATAGGCGAATTATTAATTCATTAGTTTTTCCACATTGGATGGTGTTCGCGGATCTATTGAAGACCAAAGCTATCTGTCCATGAGTTCATTAATTGCGATGACGGAGTAATTTTTTTCCCGTTCTGTGAATGAAATATACTTTTAGTTTCCGTTACATGTTCAGTCTTCTGTCTTGCCCACGTTTCATCTAAAGATAGCATTCGGATCCAGTTAGTATTTCATACTCCTTTATCAGCGGTAATCGCACTCCCAGTTTTTTCTAAGAAATATCTGAAAATATGTTTTCTCGCTCCGAAAACTTCTGGGAACACCAAATGAGCGGAAGATGCTCAATTTCTTCCATTCTTCCTCATTCTGCTCAATAACAATTCTTAGGAAATGTGGAGAGGAGAAAAAAAATGTTGGAGAAAAAATGTTGGATTCTTTGGTTTTTCATGTTTTTGAGCGAAAATTTTTGGGAAAAGACTCAGAAAACTGGAATTTATTCGCTCGGAAAATATGAATGTCATCAGAGAAAATTTTAAAAAACTGTTTTCACTGCAAGAGATATTTCAAGTTTTTTGAAGTTTTCAGTTGTTCAAAGCCAGATTCATAACGAATTGAAATTCGAAGCATTTTTGAGAACTTGATCTCAATTTAGAGGGAGTAATAACCAACTTGTGAGTTCCCTTTGAGATTTTTTTGGCTCTATTCGACTTCAACGGTCCGCTCAGAATTGAACGGTCCGCTCACAGAACAACGGTCCGCCAACGGCCCCCAAAAAAAAACAACGGTCCGCTGAGGAACCAAAAATAAAACAACGGTCCGGCAGTTTGGAATGCAAAAAAGTCGACTTAATAGATGTTTGACACATTTTTTCAGCATCTGTTAAGGTTTTCACTAAACTCTTGAATAATCAATCAACGGTATTTCTAAATGGTTTTCTGTCGTTAGAAAAGCACAAAGACTGTCTGATCCAGACTTTTGGTTTGTTTTTACAGAATCTTAAGTTTTCCTTCAACATCTGCTACTCAGCTCCAAAAGATTCATGTTGCCATGAGTAGTGTAACGGTAAAACTGCTCGCCTCATTTCTTTCGGTTATACTCTGGAATGAACTCATTTGGAAATCATCAGACACAACGTGCACAGAAAGGTTCTTGGTTTTTTCAACAAGCAATGTGTGTGTGTGTGCTCTAGTAACTGTGCTTCTCTATAAGAATTCTGATTTTTGGCTGGCTTTTCACTTTTCTTGTTTTTGCTAGTTACCCTGCATCTGAGATGGGTTTTTACAAAAGAAAAGTACAACTTAAAAAAGTGAGGAGAGCAGTTTTCCCGTAACACTAATCATGGCAGCATGAATATTTTGTAGCTGAGTTGCAGGCATAAAGGTGTTGAAGGAAGATTTATCATACTGTAGAAACAAGCAAAGTATTGTGATCAGATAGTTTTTATGCTTGCTATCGACAGATATAAGAGAGAACCATCTAGAAACACCGTTGATTGATTATTCAAGAATTAAGTGAAACCCCTAACAGATGCTGAAAAAATGTGTCAAAAATCTATAAGGACGACTTGTTTGCATTCCAAACTGCCGGACCGTTGTTCTATTTTCGACGAGTCAGCGGACCGTTGTTTTATTTTCGGGTCCTTAGCGGACCGTTGTTTTATTTTTGGTTTCTCAGCGGACCGTTGTATTTTTTGGGAGCCGTTGGCGGACCGTTGTTTTATTTTTGGAGGTTTAGAGGACCGTTGTTCTGTGAGCGGACCGTTCAATCCTGAGCGGACCGTTGAAGTCGAATAGAGCCATTTTTTTAAACACATTTATTTTCTTGTTCGATTTCACAAACTTCCATCCCTCTGAATTTATAACAAAATGTTTTTTTTTGCTTCCACTTTTTTCCAATTACTACACTCTATCTATCATCTTTTCTCTGCTCTCACAAGATCATCTGGACTTTATATATTTTGTAACATTCCTCTCCTTTCTCCTCTTCTTTTTCCTCATCAAAAAACGTTCAGAAGTACACATGACCCTTGTCTTCCCCCGTTCTCTTCTTCCCCCTCTATTTTTTCATTTTTCAGATGTAAAGTGTCGTTTTTAAACGAAGCGAAACTCCTTGTGCTGGTCAAAGACAAACAATTCATTAAATTTATAGTATCTCCCTTTCTTCCTTCTCTCTGGAGTCCTATTTCTGGCACCTTTTCTTGCATTCTGACGGGAAAAGGCGGTTCCATCAAAGGCGAGTCTGAAATAAATGAGCATCGGATATCAGAAGAAAGAAAGGAGGAGAAAGAGAAGAAAACGTTGTCCTTTTTGTTTTATTAGATTTTTGGATTGAGAGAGAGAGTATACACAATTTTTTGGCGGTTATGTGTGAGCAGAACTTATTAATCATTTTTGGAGAGTGTGTAGAGATATCGGTTGTAGATTTGTTCGGTGTACGGTAGTTGGCTTTTCTGGGTGTGGAAAAATCCCTTCTGAGGAATGAACCAATATTAAAATCACTGTTCTCAAAACATTATTTTAGTGAGGTTTTATCGACCTCAAAGATATTCCAAGGAAATTGACATTTTCGAAAATCGCCGTTTCCAATTTGTCATTTGTTTTTCATCTTCCGATCATCGGTAGTCATCTTATAAAACGCATTTCTCTCGAATTCCCAGATTGGTCTAAGTGCAGTGTCAGATTTCATAAAGTACGGTAGATGGGATGCTGGTTTTAGAGTTTACAAGTCAATTTCGGGTACTCACTGTTTCTAAAACAGCATTTCTTGAGAATCTTTTGACATATTTTACTTCTATGGATGGGTCATTTGTATCTCTTTTTAATCCGTGGCATTTCGAAGTTTATTAGTGAGAATCTACTTGCAATGAGCAAAGTTACATTAGGATTCCATTTTGTAGTCGTTAATATTTTCAAAAAATCGCTCTCATCTAAAGAAGAGCTGGATACTAGAAACAATTCGATGCTATGCAGCGTTGCTGGAACAAAGTCTATACTTTTCTCAAACAACTTCAGAGGAGTTTTAACCCAGTTTCCGTTGTATTCAAACCACTGTTTCTGAAACAACACTTTCATCGAGACATCTGAAAATATTCAGTTAAATCTTGATTAACTTACGAATTAACATAAACTGTATCAAGTCCCTCTTCTCAAACACTCCCTTGTTTTTTGTTCAAAGTTTACCGCTGAGCAATGAAACTAACAGTATTTCATTTCGAAACCATTTTGGAGATTTGAACAGGTCGTTACGATTTACTTTACCGCACGTCAACAATCCCATTAACATTGATAGGTTTATTTTCAAAATGTCTGTTTTTACCGTTTCTGCTCATTGATATAACGATATTCGCTCATATTGTTTTAGTGTGAACATTATATGTGGCGCTAGTTTGGATCGATTTGGATCGTAAGATAGTGTGAAGCGATCGAGACGGCAGTTTTAGATTTTCGAAGAACTCTGTTTGGTACACGGGAACTTAACATGCTCAGCGGTTAATGGAGATCTGGAAGAAGAGCTCTAAACGATTATTTCGCATGCGACCGAGAAAACCACGGTTTCACACAATCAACTTTTCATGAATTTTTCGAAACTGAATAGTAATTCAGTACAATTTCGAAGTATCATGAAATCTTTACGCTGATAAGTTTTCTTATATTCTCCTGGTGTTATCTGCCTATATTTTGCACCATAAAGTGATCCAATCAGCAAGAATAAAAGTTTTGATCACTGTTTCTGGAATTTCACTTCTGTAAAAACTCCTGAAAACCTTCAATTGGGTTTTTCTGGATTTTCACAATGAGTTAGGTCCCATCCAGATATTTTTCTTTTTGGAATTCTTACCAGTGAGCAATTACATGAAACCAACCGTCATTCGTAATTTATTTCGAAATCATTTCGCAAATTTCAACAGACCGTTCCGATTTACTCTACCTTATGTCAACAATTCCATAAACCTTGATTGGTTTATTTTGAAACGACTATTTTCACCGTTTCTTCTCATTGACACAAGAAGGTTCACTTATATCAGCTGATAGCGATAGTAATAAAATTTTCACAAAGACTGAATAGGATGTCACGAAAAGATGAATGAAAATGGTCTATCATCAACCACGGTTTCAGACAATGCATTTCTTATGAAACTTTCTGAAACTGATTATTAGTTTTGAAAACCAATTTTTGTCCGATTTTCTTGATTTTTTTAGGTACGTTTGCTAATATTTTCTTCTACAAAAATCAATAACCAGCAATAATAAAGAACAAAGAGTCTTTCTATTTTGAAATGATTTTCACCTACTACTAAAAGGTTCATTTTTTTACTGCTTCATATCCATTCTATAATGAGTCGTTTGTTGGCATCTATGTTGTGTCAGTTATCAGATAAAAATGATTTCATATTTTTAGTGAATTATCAGAAATGATAAAATCTAAACACCTCAACAGATGTGTTCCATTCTAAAACCATTTTCATTAAATGGTACTTCATACGATTGCTCCAATTGTAACACTTCTAAAAATAGTTAATTTCAAAATCTCAAAAGATGTATTATTCATGAGTTATTTTAGAGGTCCTCATAATTGATTTTTGGAACGATGGCAATATTTGAATAGAGGTATTCCCAATGTTCGAAATACGAAAAGTTACTGAAACACCAAATGTTTGCTAATTCATTTTTTACTGTTTTATATCCATTATAGGTAAACCACTTGCTAGGGTCGTTAATGTTCAAAAGGTATAGTATAAATGAGAACTTCCATCAAATCTACATTGTGGAGGGCATGAAATTAACGTTTTTTCGAGTTCTTGTTTGTATATTCCTCATTTAATCAGTTCATATTTGTTCAGTTCTATTACCTGACAGTTCTCATTGGTAGTACCTAGGTGATAAAATCTAAACACCTTAATTAATTTATTCCAACGACAGTATTCCTGATTTACCGCGCCTGTCAAAAACAACTCGATGAAAACAATCACATGATCATCTCTTCTCTCTCTGTCTCCAGAACTGCTCATTGACCAAAACAATTAGACATTGCATAACAAGGTGTCCGTTTTCTCCGCCTCCTTCCCCTCCATATCCATACTATCCTTCGTTTTTACCCAAACTGACGTCATCATGAAGGTCAAATCTCCCCTTTTTTTCCTCTCTCGAGAGAGGGAGACACCTGTTCCTCCAATTGGTTTGGCCCTGCAATCCGTTTGGTTGAGACTGCACACGGAAAGGACACCTGTGTGTGTGTACTTTTTCTGGACAACTCGAACCCCTCTCCCTTCGTGTTGCGATATTGCACCCAATCGATCTTCTTTGCTGCCAATAAACTTGTCGTAATACACATACACAAGCTCCCCTTCACACAACTGACACTGATAGTTTTGGGGGTGAGGAAAAGAGGGATGAAGAATGGATACAGATGATATGAGAGATGAGGGTAATATGTGGAAAATAGAAATAGAGAGAGGAGGAGGAAAAGAGCAAAAGTTATGATCATCATTCCTTCCATTGTTCTTTGGTTTGATTTTAGAGATTTTTGTTTCAAAATATTGAGATAGAGAGCACGGAGTTCAGCGGTTTTATTACCTTTTCGCTTGCAGCAATCTACTGAAGTTCTAATAGAAAGGAATGATCCATTCTAGTGAGCAATAGGGGTAACAGACTGACATAAGTTCAAAAATCATGTTCCAATTGATTAATATGTTCAGTTGAAAGACAAGATATGGTAATACAGGCCAGTATGCTGCATTGAATATTTTTTTTGATTCTGTATCTCCATTTGTCCACATCTGCATTCTTATGATGTAAGATAAGAGCAGGAAGCCCTTATTTTCGATATATGTGACCAATAACTCTAGAAAACTCTAATAGAAGGGCAGCGGGACTGCGTGCTATACTTTCTGTAATCGGATATCGTTGTACCAGTTTCTTATAGCGTTCAGGAAACGCTTGAATTAACTTGAAAACGCACATAACTGTCATATGCAAAGTATCACCACGATAGGCCGTCTTACTGTACTATCAAAATATCTGTAAGAAAAAGACATTCCGGTGTGATAAAAGAAATGAGTCGCTCAAAAAGAAAACCAGGAAGATTGAAAATTCAAGGTTTGCATCATTTTTTAACATAAGAATGCTACAGTATCTTTTATTCTGTGGTGAAATCCCTTTGAAGTAACTTTTACTTTTGTTGAGCTTCATTTTTTATTCAAAGTCTTCATTCGACCGTGGCACGACGGTTCAGACACTTCCTGTTGTGAGCCTTTTGCCTAGCGACTAATCTGAACTGATGAAGGTCGGTGATTTGTATAGACCTCAGAATTGTGTTTCAAATACTCTATAAGGTTGATTGATAGATGAATCTATGTTTCCTCTTCTTTTGTTTGTTCGACACCCTTTTCCCAGAACATTCCAGAATCTTCTATCAGTGATTGAGAAAGACAGTAATCAACCGGGACCAAAAACAGAATATAGTGTTTCAAGTATTTTATAACTTTGCTCGAAGTTAGGCTTGATGATCGGTTGAACAATTTGGTTTTTTGGCACCTTCCCTTCCAAATGCATCCTTTGCGACTCCCTTCAATTTGAAATTTGACTAATCAGTGATGAACCCGGACCAAAAGAAAAAAATATGTCTCCAAAATTCGATAAGGCTTGTTCAAATTCCAATCTGTAGTTCTAGCCTTCATTGCTGTAGCCCGCTCTATCCCCATCCTTGACCTCCCCCCCCCCCCCCCCTTTAGCCCCTCCCTAGAAACCTTCCAGAACCATCTACCATGAACCTTCTCTATTTACCCAGGGTGCTTTACATGACTTTTTAGAAACGTATACAAGGCACCTGGCACCGGTGGATACCTTCCAATTGACTCATACTACTAGTACACCAACCTTTTTTCGTCCTCCTTTCTCTGCTCAAACAGTCCGTCCGTCCTCTTCTTGATCACTTCTTCTTCTCCTCCATCAAATAATGACATCATCCCTTCCTCCACTCTCTTTCCACACATTCACTTACATACATACACACCAATCTTTCTCTAGTCACCCTCCTGTGGTGTACACATTGCCTTCTCCTTCGAGTTGACCGTATTGGCAACTAGCCAGTTGGGAGGACAACGGGGCCTCCTCCTCCCTCTTCTTCGTCGCAATGAGACGAAAAACGAGGGTCAGTGCGAAAGATCCTGGTGCTGCGTCTCTTCGTTCTATACACTATCTCTTCCTCCAGTGGGTTATTCGGCTACCCGGTTACACACCAATCACCATCGGGTCCCTCTCTCTTTATTCCCCTCTCTTCCATAGGTTCTCATGAACAACGGAGAAGAAGTGCTCGATAGTGTTGAGTAGTCATAAAGTGAATAAGGAAGAGATGGAGAGCCTGTTTTTTCTTTCGTTTTATTCTTTATTTCCAGAATGTTTCTTTTTCTTCAGAACCGTACGGATTTCGTTTTTTTAGCAGTTGCGTGTTTTGGGTCGGTAAATTCAGAAGTTGTTGAAACTTTAAATTTTATAAAATCTTCTGTAAAGAATCTTAGCTTGTGATAAAATTGATTCCAAATATTCGAAAACTTTGGTGTTTTATAGAAAAGTTAAGATTAAAAATATTTCCGGTTTTTAATCCTTCGACTGATTGATCCTTCGATTTGCTTCAAAAGTTTGGAGAAAGGCTTTTTGATACCTGAAAAGTTAGATTTTCGGAGTTCTCAGAATCCGTGTACTCAGGGTTGACTTGATGGTTTTGTGAGCTATGTATTCATTGAAAGGGATTTTAACCAGAAGTTCCCAGAAAAGATACAACGATAAACTTAAAACTTTGCTAGGATACCTGGTTCTCATTTTTCCTAATTTCAAGATCAACTATGGTGTATATGCAGTCTGAAACTTCAGGATTCGTTGAAACTTTAAATTTTGTGAATTCTTCCGTGAAAAATCTCAGTTTAGGTAAAAAAGATTTCAAATGTCTGAAAATTTTTGTGTTTCATCGAATCGTTATGGTTATGAGTGTTTAGTTTGTTCACTCTGTCCAACCTTCGTTTTGCTAATTTTGGCAGTTTAAAACGATACTTTCTGATTAATAGAAACTAGAAATGAGACCTGAAGTGTTAAAAATTCAGCTGTCTTACACTGGATGTTCAATTGATAATTTCGAGAATTCTGTAGTCACTGGAAGGGATTTTTGATGGTCAGAAATGGCCAGAGAAGATAGAATGATGAATACAAATCTTCGTTCGGCCATCTTGTTTTTTTTTTCAATTTTCAGTGTTTCAAGTAATTTATATTAGTATGGCTCTTGAAAATCATTTTCGTTACGGAGAATGGTCCTGGTACAATTTTCGTTATTAATTTCACATTCAAAAGTGTCCTCATTTTCAACCAACTCTGAAACAAACTCTATCATGACTTCCTTTTCAGGCTACTTTTTTTATTTATTTCACTGTTTCTCGAACTCTATTTTTTTATCGTCAAGATTTTTTCAATATTTCAAGCAGCTTCGGCGATTTACTGTGAGATATGTAGATATTCTGAATGGAACTTTGGTTATGGGAATTCATGTTCGCAAGTACCGGTATTCTCATTTTCAGACAGTTCCAAAACGAACTTTACTATGATCCCCTCATCTTTTTAACCCTCTTTTTCGAGATTTTCCTGTTTCTCAAATTCTATTTTCTTGACTTGTCAAATCCTGCGGTCATTCGCATGCAGTTTTGATGATTTGCTACCATCGCCAGTTTTCCGTTCTGGCCTACCGTTTCACGTCATTTTTTTAGTTTGGCTTCTGAAAATAATTGTTATTCCAATGCTGCTATTAGAAGTGGTACGCTCAGGATCATATACTGGTCTAGCGCAGGGCCCCATTTTGTATACAGTTTCAATTCCGTGATATTCCATTTTGTATTTCTATGTAGATATTCTAAGGACACTATACCTTTCTGGAATGAATTTTTGAATCTTTTGGTGTGCTCATTTTTTGTCGATTCCCAAATCGCGTTCCCTATGACTTACCTTTTCTGGCTTTTTTTTTTCAAGATTTCACTGTTCCTCGAATCCTATTTTGCTAGCTCTATTCACTCCTCCAATCAATTTTAATGCCGGATCAACTGTTATCAACCTCTTCAAAAAAAAAAAGAATCTTGTTTCACCAAAACCCCATAAAAATATTTCATTTTCTTCCTGATCAACCCAATTCTTTTCTTTCCGATCTTGTCCTTTCCCTCCCTTTCTTCTTCCACTAAAAAAGTGTGCCGATCGGTCACCATATTCGTCCTTTTGGGTGACACACACTCTATGAAGAATAGAAACCGAAACGTTTACATCCAATTATCCACTGATGATTTATACATAATTGTTCATTCCACCCCCCAACTCCCCCTAGTTTTCTTCCTCTTCTCTCATTCCGTTTAGATTATTATTATTATTTGAAAAGCAGTGAGTCTCTCTTCTATATTTTTCTCGGAGAAGCATCCAGAAAAAAAAACTTTTCATCTCAAAAACAATGTTTTCCATTGGGGACCTCCTTCTATTCCTCGAGAGCATGTTCCGAATGAAATGCTCTCTTTTTTGCGAGTTGAAATAGTGTAAACTTTGAAGAGACGCCGGAGATCTATCTATCGGACGACACAAATTAGCATTGGATAGAAGGAGAAGAAGAGGACACACTCACAGATGTGGCAGATGTTTGGTACATTTGTGTGTGTGCGTGAGCATATATATAGGTTCCTCTATCTCCTTATGTCCATTTTCTCTTTTTCGGGAAGAAAAGGGAGACTCCTTCCATTTGATTTCATACTTGATTGCTTTGGGGAGATTTGAAATCTAGAAGTTAGGAGAGAATAGAGAAGGATACTGTGAAGGGTACCAATCTAGAGAGTACCGGATCCTAACCTGTGATAGTAGTCTATTGGATCATTTGGTATGAGGATTGATTTTGATTACAAAATACCGCTTCATCTGTATTTTTTATATGTATATGTTGCAATAGTAACAATATGTCTTCTTACTTTTTTATATAACAGAAATGAAACTGAGCCGAAGCAACCTGCTCTGATAATTGAAAACTTTTTACTGTTCTTGGTTGCAAGTAAAATAGGAAGTATAGAAAAGGTTTCTAATCTGTCATGCGGATTTATTCACTGGTTGAACCTGACCTGGAATCTGTTCGTGATGACAAAGTAGAGCTTTGATCGAATTTGCCTAGGTTTCAATACATGTAATCTCAATCCACATCTTGAATTTCTGAAGTTGAATTTTTATGTTTCAACTCTTTTTCTTCATAGTTTTCTAATTTTCTTTAGTCACTTGCTCAACCGTACTTGATTCTCGTTCACTGTCTTCGAAAACTCATTTCTGTGGTTCAAATCGAAGTTTTCGCACAACTCTCAAGTAGAATTCTAGAACACTTAACTTTCTGTTTCAGCTCATTGTTTTTACGGATCACCATTTTTTGAATCACTATCATTTTATTGAGTAACAGAGTTTGAAGACAGATCATCCTACTTTTCATGAAAAGCTCATGTTCACTGTTACAGATAACTTACTTAGAGTAGCTCGTAGTTGAAAACAATGATTGGACTATATTTCTGATGGTTCTTGATCTCGTCGTTCTGACCAGGCGCTTCACAGATATAGATTGTAACACAATTTTAGCTTTAGTATCTGAGATTCATCCTGAATCTGCTTAGTATTACCTTGTGTTCCAACTACTCGAATTATCATTTCCTATTATTCATACAACACAGAAGGACTACTTGATTGCACTTATCGGTTTTACAAAAAAGAAAATCCTATTTTCTTCCTGATATCGTTATTACTAATCCGTTCTTATCAAAAAAGGATGAAACTTGAAACTCAATTTGAAATTTCGGAATTTGAGCCCAGCGCCAGTTTGGCAGATCACCAGGAGCTCTACCGGCTGCGCAACGAAGCCGAGAAGCAAAAAATTTTTTCCAGTTTCACTTGATTCTGAAAAGTCGAATTAATTTTCCCTGGTGTTAACGTGATTATCTCTGGACATATCCATGAGTATTCTTTCCCATAGAAACACTTTCTAACTAACTCTCTCCCTAATTTCTCTGTGTTGGTCACTTTTCTCTCTCGCAATTGCTACACTCATTTTTTGTTCAATTCGTGTATCGGTATCATCATCGATGTTCTCTTCTTTTTCGAATGTTTCCTCCATCCTCCATTCTCTCTCTCTTTTTCTTTCAAATCGAAGAGGAAGCAGGCAGGCATCAACAGAATTATTTTGTATTTCTCTCCTCAAAAACCTTCAAGGCCGTACTGTTTGATAGAGAGACGCAGAGAGAAAAGAAGAAGACAATTCATAAGATATATACATTCTCTTCTACTACCATCAACACACTGTTTTCTATTCAATTTTTCTTCTCAATTTTTCACGCGTTTGTTTCTTCGTTACCTTCCAATAGGGAAGGAAGAAGGCTATTTCGACGATATCTCTCTCGAGAAAGAGAACTTGGACGCGCGCTCCTAAAATATCGCTAATTGGTGGTAGAAGAGAGGGAATGAAGTGAAGATTTGTGTTTTAGGGAAAAGGCGTGATTTCTAGAGGGAGAGAGTGATGATAAGACAAAAACCCATTGAATTTGGAAGAATAATGGTTTCTTGGTACTGCTGTAGAACAGAGGGTACAGTATCAGTTGTGTGATTTATAAACATTGGTTTCGTTCTTTTTCGGTTCGATCGGCAGTTGCTTATTTGAAGGGAATTAGGAATCTTGAAGTGAGAAAGTAGGGGGTAGTGGTAAAAGCTCTAATAGAGGGGCACCCATAGCGTTCATAGCTAAAGTTTACTGCTTCATTGAAGCTGTATTTTTTCGAAAAAAAAAATTTTATCTAGTCAAAATTTTTTTTCTATTCCTACCAATTGACAGAAATTGATTAAAAGATAGTTTTATAAACTTTTAGAAACAGCGTAAATTTTCAAATCCAAAGTCTGAAATCCAGATTCCAAGGTTGTGTTACTGCCCTTCTGACAGCTCCAGAACTCGACCAGAACCATTATGCTGGGTGTCACCATGAACAGTCCTCACTTTTTTTTCCTGTATAAAATTAGAAGACAGTAAAATCTGATCGTTTAGGCAGCAAAACTGTTTCGACCAGCCCGTGAACCCCAGTAAAAATGTATTGAAATCTCTGAACCAACCTAGGGGTCTATAGTTTGAGGCGAGCTACAGCCGGAAGATGAAAGAAGAGATGAATTACTGTAGCTCTCCTAAAAATTTGACTTACAGAGCTTCCGAAACTGCAAATATTCTGAAGATTATACTCGGTAGTCGGACTTATGAGTTTGGCGTTTTGAAAGCAATTCTAGTAGTGCGAGATCGAGACTATCCCCATTATAGCAGCTCGTATGAAACTTCAACTTACTAAATTTTCGAAACCGCAAAGTTTTTGAATGTCATATTACGGTATAAGCTATAGCTTCTCGTCTCAGATAATTTGTAGTCAAAAACCCCTAACAGAAGAGCACTGGCCAACACCAACCCCTTCCCATCTCTCCGATTTTCGCTTCCGAATCTCGAATCTTACAAAAATATGATGACATCACGCATATTTCATCCGCCTCTGCTCAGTTCTTTTTTCTTTTCTATTTTTCAATATATTCCACAATTCCTCAACATAACATATCTATCCTCGGGACTCGGTCGTCAACTGAGAGGGGTTCTATATTCTCTTTTTTTTCATTTCTCAACATACGGACACTCTTTTCCATGCTTCTTCTTCTCCTTTTTCTCCCGTTTTTTTGCTTCTTTTGCTCATAAAAGCAATGTCGTCGTTGTGGTTGTGTCGGTGGAAGAGTAGACAAGAGTCACGGAGAAAGAGCTTGAGTATGGAGCCTTTCCTCCTCCACAAACAGAAAAAAGAGAGATGGAAGAAGTGGTTGTGGAGGAGCATTTTCGAAGGGAGGACCGCCCCGACAGAAAAAATAATAATTCCACTTCTGCCCTCCTTCGATCTTCTCCGTTTCTCTCTTCATCTGTTGATGTATTCCGAGTGAAAAAAGAAAGAGTTTTTAGTTTTTTTTTCTTCCTTCGTTCGAGCACAAAGAGAGAAAGAGTCCTCAGTTTTTGACGAAGCTTCAAGCCACAATGAAGATGAAGATACGCAGAAAAACATTGGAGCGTCCCAATGTTTTTCGACGAAGGAGGAGAAGGGGAGAAGAGCCCTCCCGTGTCCCGGGTTTTCGATGCTATTGCTGCCTGGGATGACTACTTCCCTTTGCTTTTTTACTCTCTATCCAGGCATTTCTCCTTATTTTTTCTTTGTCTTTTTTCCCAAACACCATCATCATCGTCTTCTCCTTATTCTCGCGATGAACAGCCTTTCTTTTTGCATATTTCCTATATTTATTTGTTTAGGGTACTGTAGCATTCGTCGATCTAGAAGAGGGGCGTCCATAGTTTTGTCGTCATCATGAACACTTTCCGAATAGAATTCCTATCAAGGTCTCTTGTTGCTCTTCTCAGAATTTTCTAAACTTGTGACCTTTCCTATCCGCACGTAGTGATCATGCTAGTCTAGACTAGGCGTTACGGAGCTTTCGGAGTATTTTCTCTAGGTATCGAATCTAATAAGATCTGTCGCGGCTGAGCTTCTCCCCCAAAATATAGGATCTACAGTAACATTGGTGGAAATAATTGCGGTTTTATGGACGTGATAACAGAACAAGGATCTGTGGACTTAGTTTTGATTACGTCTTTTCTTTTAGCCTTCAACCGCAGTCGCTAGCGCTCCGTTCACGGCTCTCCTGACGGCTCAATAAGATTGGTCAGTAAGATAAATGACCATCTGAGCTTCTCTCTATTATGTAGAATCCAACGTGACTTTGATAAGAATAGTTGCGGTTTCGTGTAGGTACTAACTGAGGGAACTGTTATCATGGCTTTGATAAATTTTGTAAATGTATTACATGTTCAGATAAGGACTAACAACGATATTAACCGGTAAAACCTCGGAACACGTGCTTCCGGCATCCTATCACTAACTGTAGCCCTTCTTTGATGACCTGACTGGGTCTGAGCTCAAATCCATCAGAGATATCTGACATCCTAGTTCGAGAACTTTTTTTTGGGTTTCACTTCCCTTCAATGAAAAAGTACCCTGTGACATGAGCTGCCATATACTTCGGGCCACTATTTAGGATTCATTGTCTTCTCGGTTACAATAGTTGCGGTTTCTAGCAGTCAATGTCAAAGGGTTTCTTCGACCCAGTGCTTAATATTAGTTGGCCTTCCGATCCCAGGTTGTACAGTAAGTTAAGGAGCTCTGGAGCTATTCCAGCTAGAACCTGAGATATTGGAAGTATTTCAGAATTCCGACACTGCTCGCATCTCAGATTTTCCAATCGATGAAGTGATCAAAACTTATAGAAACATTGAATTTTTTGACCTCTCCCTGTGAATATAATTCAAAAGACCCACAACTACCGTACTCCACCAGTTCAAACATCCTTTGCCACCACAATCACACCTTTTTCTCCTGCCACCAGTTTTCCCTGTCTCCGCCCAAAAAAAGTAAAAGTTGACTCCTTCTCTCTTCCTCACCTTGTCGTCCACTTCTTCTTCACGACGCCCTTGGGGTGCCCCGTACGCCAAACGCCCTCTATCTGCCTCTCTTCGTCTCACACACTATTCCTTCGGACTGTTTACCCATTGGCGCGCGCTCCCCCTCTCCTCCTTGCATCGAAGACACCAATGTCTGCACCACTTGGCGTCGTCTTTTTGCCATTTTGAAGGTCATTCTGATCGGTGTGTCTGTCGTCTCCATTAAATCAGTTATCTATGACTCCTTAACTTTATTCGTGGAGAGAGAGAGAGGTCTCTGTTTGCAGAGAGTTGTGGGTGGAGTCGTTGGGGACGGGAGAGGGGGGCAGGAAAGGAGGTTTATGGCAGGCTATCAACCAAATTGGTGTTGAGTTAGTAACACATCAATTTATTGTGTTTGTTTTGTTATGCTAGTGTTTTCTTAGGTTCCCTATCTTTGGGATGGCGTGTTTATTTTGGAGGAAAGCTCCTGGAGCACAATCCAGTCGAGATGCTAGATTGGCTCGGCACTTTGTCTGCTGTTGATGGTAATAACATTTTCTGGCTGAGCTCAGGCTGTAAGATTGGTGGAACAGAAAAACTTGAAGCCAAGATCAGTCTGGCCATAGCCTTCTCTCGGCCTGGTCGATACCTGAGGCCCGTTACCTTCGGACCGGGTCTTGAAATTTTTCGCTCAGTCCTTCCCGGCTCGGAAATAGAGATCCCCAGAAGCGCTACCACGAACCTGTAGATCTTAACCGTCCTAGGCTTTCTCATTCCACATTGGGAAAGAGCTCCCACCTCCTTCTAGTCTACTTTCTCCCCTAGTTCGCTATCAATTTGCCCCAGTACACCCTGATAAGTATAAGAACATGAACTCTTTTTCTTCGTCTATTTTCAAAGTATCTACGTCAGCCAAATTATTTTTTGTTTCATCTCCCATTTCGCCTACTCTCTTTTCGCCCTCTATCACTTTCCGTTTTTTTTTCTCCAACAATTCGTTCTGCACCGGTCTCTGCCCGGCACACGCACCTGGCCATTCTCTCTCTCCCCCAATCATCATCATTTGCCTCCTTTCTCTCAATTTCTCACTCATCATCAATTTTTCAAAAAATTGAATCATTTCCTAATTTTTTGAATTATCTCTTTTTTCATTCCAGGAAATCTACAGCCAAGTTTGAGTAAATGAAATCAGCATAAAGACAAACGAAGGGAAACACTTAAAAAAGGTAAGAATTTTGTAACATTTCCAAAAAAATCTGTTCGAATTCTCTTATCACTTCTCATTCCTCTCCCCCCATTAAACACTGTTGAGCGACAACGAAATGAACTGGTGTTTGATTTACATTTTTCCAATTTTCGATATTATTCTAGACAAAAAATATGCCGTCGAGTTTATCGTCTTCCCCTTCTTCCGAGGATGACAAGCATACTTCGGCCGATGAAGACGTCACTCCGAAAGCATCGCCAAAAACATCGGAAGAAGTAAAGGAGGAGGACGATAATGACAAAACATTGACGATGCCTTCGACTAGTCAATGTTTTCAGGTAATATTTTGAATTCGAATTTTTGAAACTGAATTCAGCGAAATTTTATGAATCAAAAAATTAATTTTAAAAATCCTGAATTTTTTCAAAAGCTCGCTAAACGCGCTCTAGTGAGAAACGTTCGCGGGCGTTCAAAAATTAAAAAAAAAAGAGTGCGCGTTGACTTGTCACCCTTTTGTTTCTTCCCAAGAGATCAATGTGACGTAGAGGTAGGTCAAAGTGTGTATAGTTAATTGCGGGGAAAAACGAGATTAAACAATAATAATAACCATCATTGTTTCGCTTGTAGCCGACCTCTTCTCCTCCTCTGGGCCGTTCAGCACCATCGAGTCAAGAAGCGACGTCTCCACCAGCTGCGAGAAGGGTGGAAACACCAGTCGAGCAAGAATATTATTATTTTACGTGAGTTCATTATTATTTCACAAGCAAAAATCAATAAATTAAACTCATTTCATTTTCAGAACTGATATGGCAAACCAAGCGGCGATAGACATCGAAAGAGAGAAAGAGAAATTCGATTCTCTAATCACCTGGTACAAATTGCAACAAGAAGACGTTCCGAACCTCGGAACTTGTTCTGTTGGAACTTCCGCTGCTCCATCATACGCAAGCGATAAAGGATCGTCAACACCAATGTCTTCGCAACCGTCATCTCATCAGAGTGGAGCAAGCAGCTCGAACGGAGCTCTCAGTGGACAGAACGGTTTCAATTATAGTCCGGTGAGTCAGGAAAACTGCAAACTCAATTTTTTATCATAAAATTAGTATTCGTTTCAGTATGGCGCATTCGAAAACGATCCGAAATCGAACGATCCGTTGCAGTGTATGAGTGACCCAGTGGATTTGGACGATATTTGCCCAACTCTTGAAAATTTCATGTCTGCACCATCCACATCGGCCGCTGCGGCTGCTGGCTTGCCACCTTCTGGCCCATCAACTTCTCGCCCATCTAATCAACCAGGCTCTTCAGGACTTCCACCAAGGAACAATGATTTTTCAACGATGACCGGCATTGTTCCACATCCAACGAGATACATGCAAGATCCGACGACCGTTATGATGATGAATACGCCTAATGGTCCGATGCCGTATCCTCAACAAAGTCCATTGCATCCGTTGAATTTCAATCAGCAAGCAACACCTACATCGTCGTCAAATCCGCCATCAAACGCTGCTTCCTTAAAGCGAAAAGCGACAGAAGACTTCTCTAGCGATGGACCGATGAAACAAGCAAAAGTTGATGATGGAAGTCCTTCTCAATCAGAAAATTGTCCGATGAGAAGATTAGAGATGATGGCGAACCCACAAAACTTCCGAAATGGAAATACGATCAATGATGTTGTGGAGGCTAATAAGAAGTAAGCGATTCATCAATGCAATCAGTTCTAATTATTTGTTTTCAGAGACGATCGTGCTGCGAAACTGGAAAAGCTGGAAGGAATCGAGAAGTCGGTGGAGGAAGAAATGGCTCAGCAAGCTCGTGAAGCACATATGAAGAGAATGCAACAAGCTGCTCCTCCATTCCCATCTCCAGGACAATATCCAGGAGCAATGCCACCGTTCCCAGGAATGCCTGGAATGCCTCCACAGCATCCAGGAATGATGCCACCAGGAGCTCCGTTTTCTGCTGGAGCATCTCATCCAATGAATGGTCAATTCCCACCACATCATCCCATGTATCCAGGAATGCCGGCAACTCCTACTGGTTATCCGATGTCAGCGCCCGGTAAAATTCCATTCGGATCTCCATCCTATCCATCAAGTACTCCTTCTCCAGCAGCAATGGCTGCAATGCAACAGCAACAACAGCAGAGAGAACAGCAACAGAGGGAACAACAAGCGAGAGAGCAACAAGCCAGAGCAGCACAAGCAGGGCCACAGATTCCACCAGGAGGTCATCCGGGTATGATGACTCCTCAGCAGCAGAAGCAGTACTATGAAATGCAATATATGGCTCACATGAATGCTCTCCGCGCATCTCAAAACGTTGCTCACGCTGTCGGACTTTCACCGAATCTGGCATCTCGTCCGCCACAAATGGGACCGGGTGGACTTCCACCGAATCATCCATCGCATCCAATGTTTCAACAGTATCAACAGTATCAACAAATGATGATGATGAGGCAAATGCAAGCGGCGTCAGGATCCCAGCAACCAGGAGCGCCTCCTGCAGGTCATCCCGGAATGGGCGGTATGCCACCGGGCATGATGCCGCCTGGAATGATGCATCCAGGAATGATGCCTCCCGGAATGATGCCACCGGGAATGATGCCCCCAGGTATGCATCCAGGAATGATGCCGCCGGGAATGATGCCACCAGGCATGCATCCGGGAATGCCCGGTATGCCACAAGGAATGCATCCGGGTATGCAAGGAGGTCAACCTGGAATGCCAGGGATGCCACAAGGGATGCCAGGCATGCCTGGAATGCCGCCACAAGGAATGCCTGGAATGCCAGGTATGCCACCAGGAATGGCCCAAGGAATGCCTCCAGGAATGCCGCCAATGCCTGGAATGCCAGGGATGCCAGGAACATCATCTGCCGCACCAATTCCGCAAAGTGAGTTTTCAGATTATATGCATCAGCGAGAACCGTATCGCTTTCGAAAAATGTCCACACGCCTCATTTACATTGTTTTAGATCCCACCCTAATGGTCGCTGGAAATCGTCCGACATCTGGAGAAGCTACACCAAACCCGAATGGAAACGGTCAACAACCAATGTATCAGCTGACTCCACACTATCCACCACCGTTCTTCATGCCACCATCGTCTGGATCCGGACCAGCGACACCTCGATAGATTCCCTTATTCTTTGATTTTTATGTAGTTCTTGTTAAATGTTTCGTTTTCTTTTTTTCTCTCGGCTTTCTAACGTACCCTGTAAAATGACTTATTAACCCACTTTACCGGATAGTTTTTCTCTTCACCACCGCTGTATTTTATTCTTTTTTCTCGAGACTTGGGCGTTTGTTCTCTGCCTAAGCTGCCACAAGAATTCTCAATATAGTTGAGAAGAAGTCATTCTCTAGATTCGAATTCCCTTCCTCATTTTCTCCCCCTCCGCCAAAAAATCACACCCACCATTTTTGTTTACCGGTATCAAAACATCAACTCTTCTCTCATTTTTTCCAAGATTCTTTTCGTCTAAACACTGAGCTTCTCTTTTACCGCCTATTTCTCTTGTCCGATTTCATTCGCATTTTCTCCCCTTTTATTGTTTCTTTAAAATATTGTTTCCTTAATTTTGTCATTCTCAATTGACGCATCATTCACGACAGTATTTCGTTTTCTCTCCCAATCATTTCTGAATTTCCGTTTGCTGGACAATTATAATAAATCTACTGATTTTATCTATTAGAAAAACGACCGGTAAAAAGTTACAATAAAAAAGAGGGGATGCAATCGAAAAGCTATATAACGGAGTTGATACATTAATAATATTTAGGAGATGAGATTGCGGATTCTGCGGTGGATTTCTACAAGATAATCCACGTATGACTTAGCCGCGCCGGAATTGTCCTCAACTAAACATGTTTTCATCCGA
Organism: Caenorhabditis brenneri; assembly: GCA_000143925.2. Lineage (NCBI taxonomy): Eukaryota > Metazoa > Nematoda > Chromadorea > Rhabditida > Rhabditidae > Caenorhabditis > Caenorhabditis brenneri. The sequence goes on from GL379982.1 coordinate 185,765, forward strand.
GGCTCCAATTTACTGTTTTCAAAAACGACAAATTTGTTTCGTTGACGGATTCCACGTGGCAGAAGTTGAATGGCTCGACGAAGAGCTCGAGAATGAGCATTGTCTTTTTCAGGTATTAATCCCTGAACCACAAAAACTTTAATTAAATTTATACTTCAAAAAACATACGCTTTCCGTATCAATTTGATTTGTAGCACCGACACCAAATACGTCCTGAACCCATGTTTGCGGGCATGCAGCACCGACCCAAACGAACAAAACTACTCCATTATCAATGAGATAGGCCTTCGTATTGTCCAAGAAATCAGCACTAGCTCTAACTAGTTTCGGGAGTTCCTTCATTTCCTCTTTTTCATTCATTTGAAGATCTGAGATTGGCATGACTCTTGGATATATGAAAGGCATGACATCTTCAGTTCGCATTCCACGAATAAGTTCCATTTGCCATACTTTATCGTCAACAGTCATTTCGCTACCTCCACTAATTGCATCGTTTTTCAAAATTGAATTAACATAAAGAGGCATAAGTTTCAGTGACTCTGGAAGAATCAGTTGACTTGGCGGCGCTCCTTCGCTGCATTTTTCTCTGTACGTGGCTAAAATTTGTGCACAACGAGAAGAAAGAGACTCTTTCATCTCAGCACTTCCTTTGTCACGATATAATTGCACAGCTTGTTTCAACATAAATGCTGTCAACGCTTCTGGATCGGCGAGTCGATAAATTTGATTATAGTCTGAAGTGACTGGAAGACACATGTTCAGAATTCGAAGACGTCGTTGTCCAGTCATAGATGTGTATAACACAGCAGTTTGAATGAGAGCGGCTGAATCTTTCAATGTATCGTCGTGTTTAATTTCAGTGAGGAATGCTTTGTTCTCGTCAATTGTAGCAAACTCTAAATCGGTAGAGTTCTCCATATAGAAAGATCCTGTGAAAGTGACTGGTCGAATTCCTGTAGAGGTACGTACTCTCGCAATGCAGTCGAACGCAATTTTTTTCGATACATGTCTTTGCAATTCGTATAGCATACGAATTCCATCTTTTTGAGCCTGCAAAAAGTAACTGAAATCGAAAATTTGTTTTAAAAAATGCGTACCGAAAAATATTGGAAGTTGAAGATTGAACCGCCAGTAACTGCGGAAAGCTGGCCGATTGTGGCTATATCAATGAATGCATTTGGAAACAGGAACAAATCAACAGTTACTCCTGACTTGACACATTGTTCTCCCAACTTTGTGTAGGAATTATCTTGTGGTACAAGCGCTCCTTTCTCCTTGTCTGTTCCAAGAAGAGAACGATCGTTTTTAGCTTTCAGTTTTCCGGGGGCGTCATATGTTGGGAGAACGGTTGAGAAAACAATCAACTTTCCGGCACGATCTGCACATTTCAAAGCATCTAAACCAGCTTGAACAACTGGTTGAAGTATTGTCTCGGTGGTTCGCGATTGCGAAAAAATCTTCGGAATTTCAGCAAGTGCAGCACGAAGGCCTGGAAGTGCTTCACTGTATGGGAGAAGAAGGCCGTCAACCATTGGAACGAACGGCTCTTGAACATCAGCTGAAAAGAGATTTTTTTGATGATTAAGAAACACCTGTTGCTTACACATGATCTGCATTTTTGGCGATGCAGACGAAATGTCGAAGAAATGCACTGCTTGGTCAAAAGTAGCGAGACCAACTCGTATTGAAGACTCTAGCTGTCCCGTTTCTCTTGGAAGATTTCGAAGCACTTTTTCAAGGTTGTGACAAAGAATTGGCACCACTCCATTTGAAAAAGCATTATGGGAGACATCAATCATGAAAATGAAAGCCGGCTCTTTCGGGGCTAGTCCATTCTACAAGTTCAACAATCTTACTCATTATCAGATAAACTTTGGAATACTATACCTTGCAGTACTGTTTTGTAGCGACCAGATCATATGCTCCGAGACATAACTCGGGTCTCATCTCAATATCCGTACGCCTTCCAGTATGATCTAGATGCGCAAAATAGGCGTCTTCGACTTGAGTACAGGCGTGACAAAATGGACACCGGAATGAACGACCACCGTCTTGAAACTCCATGAACGGGCAGATATACGCTTTGCAACGCTGGCAACGAATTGGCCCTTGTGGCCCAAAGTCGACAACAGGAGTCTCTATCTGAAAAAAATTAAATAATAATACAGCAATTTCTTGTTGGCAAACCTCGAACTCGTTTAGAGGTGCTATAGGTGTGATGATAATAGCGAAGGGCACCTCAGATCCTTTCAAAACTTCGTTCGTTTGGGGAGCCGCATATAGCGTTGACCTCATGAACTTGGGGTTGCAATTCCCATTGTCTTGAGCAAACGAGTACGTTGACAAGAGCGGCGGTAATCGGGCATATGGGAATCCAGTTCCGAAGATTCCAGATCGAACAGAATCCTCCTTTCTTACTTGAACCTCACTTGGCATCATGTTGGGGTGTGGGCGTTGTTGTAGTGTTCCGGGGCCTTGCTGGTAGGTTCTCGGGTCCCATGGCGCAAACGACCCAGAAGCTGACATGTTCCAGCTGCAACTGAAACTGGAGGAAGATTTTTTTTTGAGAAACAAAGTGCTGTAGGAGTCAACACCGACGTTGCGAAGAAAAAAGATCAAGCTCGCGCAAGTAAATTTAGAAAAGAGGTCCACCGACTAATTTGGTTGTTTATCAGCTTCAAAACTTACGCTTTGGTGAAAAATGTGAAAAACTCGAATTTAGAATTAAAACGAAATTTATGAGTTTTAGAGAATTCAAATTTTTTCACTGAAATTTGTCTAATTTAAAAATTCAGTACTAGATTTTTTGTTCTCAATCTCTCGGAAGAAGCGAAATGAAATAGGTAAATTGTAAAATTTGAAGCTGAGAAGCATCCGAATAAGACGGTAGAAAGCTCAAAAAGATGATAATCGAGTTATTTGTCACATTTTTGTTACAAAAGTTCGAAAAAAAAATTGTAGGGTGGAAGAATTGGCAAAAAAGTCGGATATTCAGTGCAAAATTAAAATTTTTTTTTACAATTGTTGCTCGCACCAAGCGCGCTCCGCGGGACTTTTTGCAAAAATTGCTTTTCAAAAAAAAATATAATAAAAAAATTGTGCGCGCACAAAACGACGAAACTTCGAAAGCACGTTTGGCAAAAAAAAAACAATTTTTAGAAACAAAATATAATCAACTTTGTCAACGTCTCTGAAAAACAAATTATGAATTTTTTCACGTTCTCCTGGGACGGAAATAAGGGCAAATCAACGTGGCAATCGTCAATGATTCGTTTTCTCTCTCCCAATCATTTCCGAATTTCTGTTTGCTGGACAATTATAATAAATCTACTGATTTTATCTATTAGAAAAAAACACGACCGGTAAAAAGTCACAATAAAAGAGAGGGGGGATGCGATCAAAAAGCTCCTTCGAATAAGAACAAAGATAGAGATCATCAGGCAAATTAGTTGGAGTATTCCTTGTTGAGAGCACGTCCGATAATCAGACGACGGACCTCGCTGGTTCCGGCGCCAATTTCGTAGAGTTTGGCGTCACGAAGAAGCCGTCCAGCTGGATAGTCATTGATGTATCCGTTTCCTCCGAGAATCTGAATAGCGTCAAGACAGACTTGTGTGCATTTCTCGGCAACATAGAGAATAACACCAGCACAATCCTTATTCGAAACATTTCCCTTATCGGCAGCCTTGGCGACCATGTAGAGATAGGAGCGGGATGCGTTGAGAGTGGTGTACATGTCAGCCAGTTTTCCTTGGAGGAGTTGGAACGATCCGATCTTTTGTCCGAAAGCAGTACGTTGATGAGCATAATCGAAAGCAATATCACAGGCGGCTTGCATTAAACCCAGTGGTCCTCCCGACAGAACCAGTCTCTCGTAGTCCAATCCAGTCATCAAAACGTAGACTCCCTTGCCGACTCCTCCCATAATCTGGCTCTCGTGAATCTCACAATTATCGAATACCAACTCGCAAGTGTTGGATCCACGCATTCCGAGTTTATCGAGTTTTGGAGATTGTGTGAATCCTGGAGTGTTCTTCTCGACGAGGAAGCAAGTGATTCCGTGTTGGTGTTTGGATGGATCAGTCTTCGCGTAGACGACGAGCACATCGGCATCTGGTCCGTTAGTAATCCAGAATTTGGTTCCGTTGAGAATATATTTGTCTCCCTTCTTCTCGGCACGCAACTTCATGCTGACGACGTCAGATCCGGCTTGGGCTTCTGACATGGCAAGAGCTCCCATGTGCTCTCCAGAGATCAACTGCAAGTTATAATTGGGTTAGAGAGTCAGGAGAATAATGAATTCACTTACTTTTGGAAGATACTTCTTCTTCTGCTCCTCGGATCCATTTCGGCAGATCTGGTTGACACAAAGATTCGAGTGAGCTCCATAGGACAAAGCGATTCCTCCAGCTGCACGAGAGAGCTCCTCCATTGCGATGACGTGGGAGAAATAGTTCATGGCGGATCCACCATACTCAGCTGGGGCAGTGATTCCGAGAAGTCCCTGATCTCCGAGCTTCTTCCAGAACGGCCGCAACTGATCCCATCCGTTGTCCTTGTCAATCTTGTCGGCGAACGGAGCCAACTCTTTGTCGGCGAATTGACGGATCGACTGACGTAACTGAAAAATCAGATGATCAAAAACTTGAAAACATAAATAATTGAACTTTATCACTGCCCCTAGCGCAACAAGATTGGCCAGCTGTTACTGACACAATATTAGCTTCCTATTTATTTACAAAACAGCGCACAAGCTACAATAAATTTATTGAAAAATCGAACTTAAAATATTAGAGCTTGGACCTCTAGGATAGCGTGGCTGGAAAACTCACAGCGATCTCCTCCTCATTGAGTCCGAACATCGAATCATCGATGGGATAGGCTGAGAATTGGCGAACAGTTTGAGCCTGAAGAGCCCGTCCGACGACACATTTGGAGAAAAGTTTTGATGCCAAAGAGGACATTTTGGGAGTCGGGAGACGGCGGAGTTCGGCTCTGAAGAGATTGTGAAAAATGAAAAGATGAAAAAGGAAAGAAATGGGGAAAAGGCGGAGAAAAGAGAAAAAGGTTATCTCTAGACGAAGATCTTCGCGTGTACTAATAGGGAGAAAAGAAAACGAAAAGATAACACCGAACCCCGTTTTTTGCCCTTTTCTCATTAAGTTTTTCTTGGAGAAGAAGAAACTGAAAAAGAAAAAGTTAATAGTTTTGGAAACTAGAAAATGAGAGATAGAGAACAGAAGGAGGAGCAAAATGACTGTTTGTCGACGGGAAGGGAGAGCAAGAGCACAGCCAACACACACGTGGAGCCCATCCCGGAGGAGCAAGAGAGAAAGAAACAGATGGAAAAGAAAAACGTCCCCACGAGGTGTCTCGTTTCGTTTTCGGGTTTTGACATGACGCGTAAGGCAGGCTGATCAGTGATCTAGTGGAGGTTCGATCATTGATTGGGGAGTTTTTGGATAGCTATCACTCATACTTTAAAGAATGCCTCAGAAATGCAAGAACACAGCTAAGTAACTCACTAGTGACTGACCAGAGATGTGTGTGAGATTCCGATAAGAAAGTTATTTTATTTGGAAGCTGGTTCAAAACTAACAACGAAACTAAATTCAAATCTTGCAGCGGGTTTTTTCTATCCTATATATTCACAAACCTAATTATTTGTGTGCCAAAATTAGCATGGTAAATTTACATGTTTAAGGGAAGGTGATCAGTTATATAGTGGATCCCCACTGATTGTGAGTTTCTAGAGGATGGCAAAAACGCCTGGAGGTATCACACCGTACTGATCGACAAAAATCACTCATGGTCCACGAACATATTACTTCCTAGGTTCCAGATGAACAATGAATAGTGATCAGTGATCTAGGAGCCTGGCGAACACAGGAACACGCAGTAAGAAATTGGAGAAGGCGACCAGCCAAAACAAAACTGTTGATAGAGGACCGCTCATCGGGGCTCAACTGACGAGTACAGTCTATGAAGAGGGGCTTTTATATGGACAGGTGATCACAGACTATTGTTATGCAAATTGTATAGATAAATCGTATTTTGCAAAAACTGCCTTTTTCAGCCTTTTCTGAAACTTGTAAAAGCAAATTTGCAAAGTTTTGAATAACAGTTTCTATAAAGCTCATGGGCCAGGAATTTGAAGAAACTAAACAAAGCTGAATTAAAATTATTCGCTAAACTTTGACTAATCTCTAGTCAGCGATGTTGTCTAGACAGTGCTTTTCATATGCAAATCATCGCTGATCGCTGGTCGATCGTACAGTCAGCAGAGATATTTCTATAGAATTCCAATATCGCTTTTTGCAAGACGACTGAAAACCAATTGTGCTTTCTTCCCCCCACCCTTTGTGGTGTAATGCTGAAGCGGTGACGCATTTGCAAAAAAAATAAATTGCATGAAAAATGGAGGAAGTAGTTTTTTTTTGGAGGATCCAAGGACTAGGTGATCTTTGAGGGAGATACGAGCAAAGCACAAAAGTTTGGAAAGTTTTATTGAAGACGCCAGTAATATGTTCTCTAGATCAGAAGACACCCACAAACGAGATGTTGCGATTTTTATCAATTTCTTGTAAGGTCTTCTTATCAGTAAAGTGCAAAACTTTCAATTGATAAGGTTCTAGAGAATTGGAACAAACAACAAATAGCTGCCAAAAAGTGAAATGAAAAATAAACGTTAGGCGCATTCGACCACGTCGTTGTGTTAATTAAAATCTGAAACAAGAAGAACAGTCATCATTCAAAAAAAACTCGTTTATAGTGAAATGGCCAAACAATGACTAGAAGCGAATGGTTGGTTAGAAATGGAATATGCACATAAAATAAGTGGTGTGATTTCACGTTGAAACGTGATAAGTGAAAAAATCTGGAGGCATAAAAATGACCGGGCGAAGGTCAGTTTTAATGTTCTGGCTGAAGTGGCGGCTCTTGTTCCTTGATAGAACTCTTCTTCTTGTAGGTTTCTCGAGCGATCTGTCGTTGAAGTTTGGTGAGCCGTTCTAACAGTTCGTCCAATTTCTGAATTCATGCAATTCGAAAAACAGTCAATAAATAATTGTATACCTGATGAGTGTTATTTACTCGAATTGTTGAATCGTTGAGTTTCCCGACATACGGCAACAAATCAACCGGTTGTTTGTACTCACTCAAATCGCGAAGATACTGAAAATAAATCAACTTTCTGGCTGAATCATTCGTATAACTAATACTTCTGCCATTGTTTCACAATCTGAGTTCAACTTTTTCTGTGACGCTTTTGTTGCTCGAATTTGTTGTTCCAGTTTTGAAATAGATGTGGAGAGGGTTCCTAGAAGCAAGTCTCCAGAGTTAATCGATACTTCTCCACCAGTGCTTGAAGACATCATTTTCAATCTGGGAATGAAGAAATAAATTGTTATAAAATCGACGAAAATTGGTCAGAGGAACAGAAAACTCGGGAAAAATGGAAAAACGACAAATAAAGTAGTAGCGGCGGGAAAGCCGATTAAAAAGTGCACTCTTGGGTTAGACGGAGTAGGGGGAAAAATGAAAACAATGACGCACATTGAATTGCAATTCATCAAAAAAAAAGTTTTCTGAAAAATATATTCTTGAAAGTGAGTAATTTCAAACTGGAACCGCAAACTCGATATATTTCACCAGTAGTACGGTTTACAAAAGTGTGCAAACACCATCACGTCAAAATGCGGACTGAGAGTCAATTTGAAAATTTTCGTGGTCCAGTGTGTCGTTTGTGGTGGTCAGTCATTCGGTTGTGTAGACGTCGTCTCGTTTTTCCATCGATTTTTTTATGATGCCGTTTTTCTAATTTTCCTATCGATTTTTCGTTATATGACGTATTATTTCATAACCTGTGTTGTTTTCAGGACAGAAAATGTACGCTGACGAAGTTGAGAAGGATAGACCAAGAGGAAACTTCAAAAAGAGGTGAGTTTTTGAATTTCTTTTTGTTTTTTAAACATAAATTGTTTACAGTTTCACAAGTGCTCGTGGTGGATCAGGTATCGAAGGAAAATGGAAGCGCGACATGTTCCAAACTGCAAACCGCTCTCCAAAAACCAGTTTCACAACAAGAAATAGACAGACAAGCTTCTTGAGCAAAGCTGGAGCTGCTGCTGCTGAGGGAGTAATCGCTAGAAACATCACAACTGCTTCTATTCGTAACAGAAATGCCCCAAAGGCTGTCACAAAAGTCGTCAGAGAAGTTCAAACCGGACCGTCGACCCTTTTCATCAGTAATTTGGCCTCCTCCGTCACTCAGGTAAAATATTTATATTGTTCATCGCAGAAAGAAAATGCACCTATATATTGATTTTATTTTTTTTCGACGAATTATTTCTATTTATTATTGATTTCAGGAAGATCTCGAAGAGCTCTTCGAAGAGTACCAACCAGAAGTCGTTCAACTCCATTTCGATTCCAGCGGAGTCAGTCTCGGAACCGCCGATCTCGTTGTACCTCAACCACAAGTAGCACGCATTCAAAAGGCACTAGAAGGTGTTCTTCTCGATGGACAACAAATTGAGCTGCTTGAGACCACTGTAGCCAAGCCAGTTTCGGTTTTCGATCGAATCAAGAAGGTGAGTTATTGTTTCTAAAAAATTGTCGTATTGTACGAACAACTTGCCGTTCTGGCCGGCAAAAAAATCCTGACGTAGGAAGTATGGCCGGGAAAAAGTCCGGTACATTTTTTGAAATCTTTAAAACGCTCTAACCCATCATGTTGTAGTTCAAAAAAGACGGAAAACCTCCGGCAACTCGTTCTTTCACAAAAATCCTCTAAAAAAACGTGGAGTTCACGATGTTCAACAAGTATGTAGCCAACTTTCGATAAATGGCCACTGGAAACTGGAAGGATTAAAAAAGCACATTTTTGGTATCAGTCACTAGCTAATGATAATACTGAAGTTTATTTTCCCGACAAAACGTTGGCCGCATCAAAAAACAAAATGTTTCGATTTTCAGTGTTTTGACGCTAAATTAATCAAAAACTGAGTTTTCCGGTAATGGCGTGCCTTCATACATTTAAACCCCTTGCCTTTCAGACTTTTCTATAAAAATCAACATCCGTTTTCAGTCATTCTTCTTTTGTTTGTCCCTAATCTCTTTCACATGACATGCTGAAAACTAAAGCCAATTTCATTTGGATTAGGGAATAAATCAGTCACTTTCAGTCAACAAATTATGAAGCCTTGCAACACCAAAAACCAATTTCGTTTCCAGGTCGACCGTCCAGACGTCTTCAAGCCGAAAATGCGAGTCGTTGTCAAATCGGTAGGATCGCGTGTCGTGAGAAGAGGAGGACGTGGATTCTAAATCGCCGCATCGTTATAAACACAAATACATCTACTTGTACTCCTTTGAATCAAAGTTTTGATAATAATCTGAAATTTCAATCCAGAGCATTTCCCATCTCTTCTCATCGCTTCTCCCCTCCTTCTTTTTTAAGATATTTATTCGGCCATCTCGAAATCTCCAATTGTTCAATAAGCTCTCTTCTCTTTCTCTGACCATCAGAATTCCAAACTATGAGTTTCTCCTTTTTGTTGTTGTGCTAATTAAAATTTTCATTTAAGAAAAAGTGTTTCAGAAATATTTATTGTTCATTTATTATTAGGTTTTGCAAGAATTGTTTGTGACAATTTGGATGAGAAAGGTGAGAGTTTTTTGGGGGAAACAGAAAGCAGCGATTGGGATGAGAAGAGTTTTGAAAATCTATTGAGAAGAGGGGGATTAATTGAACTTGAGAATCGAAGTAAAGAATTGAATTACACGACTAGAGGCAGTGTTTAAGAATAATTTAAAAGATTCGGGGTGGGAAAAATTATTAGGTTTTAATGAAGAAAAGAATTAAGGGGGAGAAAAAACACCGTTTCAAATTGGGGAGAATAACTTGAATACAAAAGAAAAGGGAGGGAAAACTGAAAATTTGAATGAAAAAAAAACAAATTGAGAGAAATTACGCTCCAATGATAAGCTAGCGATAATTAATCCAATATATTTTTTCCGATGAAATATTTGTTCAGTCCCTTTTCCTTTTGCTCTAATAATTGAACTTGTTGACAAAGAGAAGAATGATGGTGAAGAGAGCTCCGGAGATGAAGGAGGAGCACGTGGAACACCTGCAAAATGGGAAAGAATGAATAAGGGTGTAATTAGTCGGAGAGAGCACAATAACCGAATGGAGGAAGGGGGACTAGGTACTTCCGGAAAAGAGTGCTAATTACTTTGAGAGAAATGATGATGAAGGAGAACAGATTGTTTCTCTTGAAGTCTCTTAGAAACAAAAACAAGTATAGGAGTCATTGTGAAGTGTGGGAAAACGTCGAGAATGGAGAATTGTTTTGGTTGTGTGGCTGGAGTGATGAAGACTAATTAAAACAGTAAACTTTTTTTCTTGGAGAAAGTTTCTTTATCGACACTACCGCGATCCACTTTTTGAAACCGTAAATCTTGTAATATAGTCTCACCTAGTTCAAACCGGCATATCTCAGTTGTTTTGAGAGTTATCCAAAAGTTTTCAATTCACAAAATATTAAGCTTGTCTTGGTAAATTCCTTTCAAGATGACCACCTTTTGAAATTTCCAAAAGCAACCGAGATATGCTGCTCGAAATATACAGTACTTGGGGGGCTTCTATTACAAGATTTCTTTTGTCAGTATCAAACAGCAAAATAAAATCGGTAATGCTTATGAGACTGAAATAATGAAGACGAGTTGAAACAGTAACTTTTGTTTTGGAAAAATAGTACTCAGTGATTCGTTCACCATAAAGGCACACTGTTTACTTTTTGAACAATTCGTTTTTGGAAGGGTCCAACTACGATAAAAAGATGCTACTGTACAAAAAAAGATTTGGAGAAAAAATTAAACGGAGAAACAACTCATTACCTAAACCTCTATCAGACTTTAGACAGTCCTTCGAAAAGGATCAAAATGAGATTGATTAAAGATCCTGCTTCATCATTTAGTTAAATAACCGAAAATTAATTTTTTTTTGTTGTTGTGAGAGATCGACGTTTCGGTGTTGGCGAAATTCAAATGAAGAGCCGTACCACAAAGTATAAGATCCATGCTGCTTTTTCAAGGAAAACTACCCGATTACGGTGTTCAATTAAAAAAAACTGTTATTTTGTTACCCCATTTTAATGAAATACTATGTGATGATAATTTTATTTTATTGAAACGATTGCTTCATATTCTGTCATAAAAAAGTAAAATAGTTGATTGAAACTGCATTTTCTACGAAAACCTCTATTACGGTTTCAAGATAGTTTCAAGATTAAAAGTTGAATGAATGAAACATTGATCATACAGCAATAGAAAAATGAAAAATAACTCACGTGACTTGTCCCTTTGGACATCTCTTATCACAAAGTTCTCCATGCCAATGATCTGGACACTTGCACTTTCCATCGATGAGTTGTCCGTTGTTCAAGCACGACTTGACGATGTCGCAGTTCTCTCCAGAATAATGATTTCCGCAGATGCAGTGATCTCCATTGTTTCGGTATCTGTGTTGTTGGGTTGGGATGGTTTTTCTCCAGCAAGCGAGACGTTCGCAAAGACGTCCGTCCCATGGTGGTGGGCAGATGCACTCGATCTCCTTCTTTCCGACGGCAATGGTTCCATTGTGATCGCACATGTGTGGGGTGCAGCTGAAATTGAGGGAAATGAAGGTGGGTAGGAGAAAAACTATTTTGCGATTCATACTGATCCATGATTTCGGAACACGTCGTCAGATGAAACTGCATTAGAGTTGCATTTTTAGACAACAAGTTACTGTTTCATCGAAACTGTATTTCTCAAAAACATGTCTTTCATTCAGTCCCTCTGTACACTCTGTGAAAAAAGTTGACTACTTTTTCGATTTCCGTTCGAATCTATTCTACTGTGGATAATTTCTTTGCAATGAAACCCATAAGTTTCAAGCTTGCGATTTCCAGTTTATTAAGTTTAGATTGCAGAAATTTTTAATTCTTCTTCTTGTTATTTCACAGAAATGGAACTTTTTCTAGAAAATTCTAAACCCTCGATTAGAGGAAAACAGAACTGATATTCTCGGAAGTTCATATCATCGGATCGTATACTGGGGTCTGTGGTGCCCAAGATTTGACAAATCACATTAGTCTACTGATAGTTTTTCAAGTGTTTACTGTTTTACTGAAACTGTATATGTTTCTTATTTCAGTCTGTATACGGTTCAATGAGTCTGCCAATGAGAGCTGAATAATATCAAAATAATGGCAACACGATTCCCAAAAAATATCTCTTTGAAACTATAAATATTCCTATTTTCGAAAGTTTCCATGACCCCTTCTTCTTCTCCTTGTTCCCCAATCCCTCCACAATTTGCCCTGCTTGCAACAATTTCTTTCGGATAAGACAAGGCGAAAAGTCGCCAAAATCCGGATGGAATGTCTCCACCTCCTCCTTCTTCGTTTTTGTCCACAATCACCTTCTGTTTCTTCTTCTCTTCTTTTCCTCCTTGTATGTTGTATGACCATCCAGATATTTCCCGTTCTTTCCCTTTTTGGCTAGTTAGGCTATTCACATACAGGTGGACAAATGAAACACACAAAAAGAAAGAGAGAGAAAGAGAGAAAAGACCAAAGCAGAGAGGAGAATGAAGTGGAAAACGAACGTCTTTAGCCAATTTTCTGATAGAAAAAATGGAGGCTAACTAAAAATGATGCTTCCGCGTCTGCAAAATGGATGGCAGATGGGTTTTTGGAGGAGGAAAATTAGCAGGAATCAAGCAGTTTTTTGGAGGGATTCCACAGATTTTTTCAGAGCATTTCGTTAATAATATAAAAATTTGTTTAGCTATTGGAGAAGATGTGATCATTGTCATCGCTAATTCACAATGATTCAAAAACCGAGAGAAACAGCAAAAATTCAAGTAAGGTATTCAACCTTTCGCAGAATATCTCCTGCTTCGTGGTTCTGTTATCACCTTTCATTATTTTCCTGACTTGCTCAGTTATACATTGGATCTTCTATATTTGCCTTTCATTTCGAATGAGGTGGGAAATCCAACTAAAAAAAGCATCCGGATACCAAAATCAAGAAAGAGACTGATAAGTCAAGATTTACTACCATTCGGATACTGAATGAAACCGCGAAATTTGAGAACTTTTGAAAGAAACTGGGTACCCTGAGTAGAGAAGCTCCCGGCTCTTGAAGACAAATCCAAGCAGAAAACAGAACTTGACTGATCATTCTAGGTTTACAATGATTGAAAGACTTAATGAAACTGCAAAATTTGAGAACAGAACTCCTACATTGTCGGGGGATGGAAGTTTTTACGTAGTATTTTGTGTTTCAAGATTCCTATTTTAATTTCACCGTTGTTGTGATGAGTTGATAGGTTGAACGCCACCATGATTATTCTGGCTTCTCATTGTCAGGGAAGTTGTGGGACTAGGTACACTAGTATTAAAAAAAACGAGTGGAATTTCAGTCGAGCTATGCTTAAAGACAAAACTGAGTTATCTGACTATTGTTTCTCAATAAATCGCATCTGCATATCTCACTGTTGCAGGCAAAGTATATCCAAAGCTTTTGCACAGTATCTTCTGTTTCATGGTGTTAATTTTTTTTGCAGTTTTTAAAGAGAAGACAATCTGTTTCACAGTTAACAATTTTTCGAACTTTCAAATCAACGAATTCTCAAAACTGTTTCATGTGCCCCACCCCAATAAATTGTTTCATACATCCATTTCTAACCACTTGCACATACTATCCAGAGATAGACCACCTGCCCTCTAGTCAATTGCAGCTGTCAAAATGAATTGTGTCACTTTCCCTCTCTCTTTCGATGTTCTTTTGCAATTTTTTCACACATTGCATAGATTGCAGAACAATACCCTTGCCCGGGAAAATCCGATTAATATTTCGCAAAAAGAACAAAAAACCGCACTTTGGAAGACACTTCTTCCGTTAGCTTTTTTTGGAGTTTTACGGGATTCTGCATTCTGTGCAGTTCCTTAACCTAGTTCAAGCTCTAGAAAAATTCTTACCTTTGCTGTGTAGCCGGTTTACCTCCAATCAAGCCGGATGGTGCTCTGAGAGTCTCTCCCGTTTGACATCCGTGATATTCGTTGCAGATCGGTCCTGAAAGAGGGAGAGAAGTATATGTGAAGAGTCGTTAAAATGACAATAAATCTATATTTTTCATGAGATGAAAAACATCTGGATAAGAGGGAGATAGAACATTTCTAACAGAAAAAGTTCTTTCACATCAAGTTTTTAGTTTTTATTTCTTTTGCGATTAAAAAGATTTATTGGAATGATGACTGAGGAGAGTTTTTTTTCGGTTTTTTGATGCGTTATTAATAAAGTCTTGAAGGAAGGTTGAATTAGATATGAAATCCGTAAAATCAGAAAACATGGTTTTGTAACGGAAAAAATTGAATTACTTACAGATTTGACATTAGCCTTGAACACGCGCTCCATTGATGACCTTTTTGAAAAAACTAGACTACGCCGACGTTTTTGCTATCACGGTCTAGATTTTTCAACGTGACGGTTATCAATTGAGCGCGTAGTCATCTCATGTATTTTCCCAACAATTTTTATGTTGTTCGTTAAAAATGTATACTGTTTCAACAACGACATATGTTCCAATGAGAGCTTGTTGAAAAGTTCGCAGTTAATCTTTTATTAGAAAAAAAACTCCCGCAACTATTCTGATTTTTGAAAGATGCCAAAAACACTTCGCAAACATTACTGTTTCGGTGAACTCGTAAATTGAACCGAAATATTTTATAGAAGGTTTGTAGTCTGCTTACTAATCACGAAAAATTATGACCACTGTTTTTTTAGCCGTTCAAAAATAGAAACTTCTTGAAACCGAAAACATTTCCAACCAGAACTGAATAAACTAACCCTTCCACTTGTCCTCACAAACGCATTTTCCATCCTTAACCTTCGCGTGGAATCTCAAAACTTTGCACTTGTACTCCTCGTATTCTGGATCGACAGTCTCCTTCTTCCACCGATCACACTCCTCCAATCCTCCATCCATTATTCCCAACCCAAAGTACGAATCGTCTCCACATGATCCAATCGGGATATCACTGAAATGATAAGAAGTGTTTGGTCATCTGGAAGGTAATATCTTCCCGTATCTACAGTACCGGCCATATTTATACGAACACCACGTGAAAATTCAAGCCATTTTGTACTGAGAATTTTGGTGGACCAACTTTGAGAGGCCATAACTGTAGAGCCAGATGAGATAGAAAAAAGTTGTCCACTAACAAAATGTGTGAAAATTAATAATCTTGAAGTCATTAGTTGACTGCTTTTTGATATCTCTTACGGCTCTTGAGTTACACGCCGTGGAATGAAAAGTTTACCTTTGGAAATTAAGAAGCCCAAAACAAAAAAACCTCAGACCATTCGTGCTAAGAATGGTCCTATCTCAAAAACCGTTGGAGCTAGAAAAAAGTGGTCAACTGAAGATCAATAGAACATACAACGGTCTACATTTTTGTAGTACATGACATTTTTCCAGCTATCATGCCTGCTGAGTTACAGCCGACAGAAGTGACAAGTTTTGAAAATAAT
>GL379982.1:202000-218277 GCA_000143925.2 Caenorhabditis brenneri
GATCTTCAGTTGACTACTTTTTTCTAGCTCCAACGGTTTTTGAGATAGGACCATTCTTAGCACGAATGGTCTGAGGTTTCTTTGTTTTGGGCTTCCCAATTTCCAAAGGTAAACTTTTCATTCCACGGCGTGTAACTCATGAGCCGTAAGAGATATCAAAAAACGGTCAACTAACGACCTCAAGATTATTAATTTTCACACATTTTGTTAGTTGACAACTTTTTTCTATCTCATCTGGCTCTACAGTTATGGCCTCTCAAAGTTGGTCCACCAAAATTCTCAGTACAAAATGGCTTGAATTTTCACGTGGTGTTCGTATAAATATGGCCGGTACTGTAGGTCCCCTTTCTTTCAAAAGTATTTAGATAGTCTGTGTTGATACATCACTCTCTCTGTTGGTGCTTGAGAAGATGAACTCGTGTCGATGACACTTAACGAATCCATCATACCTACAGAGAGCCGACCAGTTAATGGGGAGGGGGCTCAATAATATTTGGACAACGGGAGGAAAAGGAGAAAGGAAATGAAAAACAGAGAAGATGAGATGGAATTTGAATGGGGAATGTTACAGTTTGGCGGGAAGATTTGGGGGTACTATAAATGAGAATGAAAAAACCTTTTTTATAAGTATTTGAAACTGTGAAAACGTTGAAAATTGGTATTCGATCAGAAGAATGAAAGTAATTCTGATTCAAAAGGTCTATATATTTTCCAGATTCATTAATTGATTTTGTTTCCATGATATTGTATTAATGCCACCGTAATTCGAGATAATGGCTCACCCAAGCCATTTTCAGGACCAACATTTGATTTTCTAAAGTTTCTCGACATTAGCCACTATAAAATGAGCAACTATTATAAATCAGAAAAGAATGAATTTTTTGTTAAGTATTTGAAACAATAAAAAAATGCTCCTGTTTCAAAAAGTTATTTTTGTTTCAGATTCTCAAACTGAATTCGTTAATCACTAATAGCTGGATACTACAGTATTTCAAGACAATGGCTCATCCAAGTCATTTTCTAGTCTCAAAATTCGATTTTCTGTGCGTTCCCAACCTTAGACACCGTCGTTTTACTGTTTCTATTATTCCTTAATGACCAACTTAATACTCCTTTTCGTTGTCATCTTAATACTCCTGGGATATGTAGAAACATTCTGGAAACCCGCGAAAAGTATCAAATAATTTACGAATTCAAGACTAAAATTGTAGTTCTTCTGCTCTTGAAAGCCATTTTCTATGCTTGAAGTTCGTATTCCTGAGGATTCCCGACGCTAGACACTGTACTCAATTTACTGTTTCTATCATTCCTTAATTCCCAGCTTTAATTCATTCTCTAATTCAATTTCGTCGTATTCAAGTGCGAAAACCCTCTAAAAGAACCCGTAAAAAGTATCTATTTTACTTTCAAAAAACTCAAATCCATTCCTTGGTCAACACTTACTTGTTTGTTCTTTTTCCCTCCCTCCCTTCCTCATCGTCAGTTTTTTTTCGACACAACACCACCACAACCGAATTGATGCAATTTTTAGAACGAAGGGAGAGAGAGCGCAACACATTGCGCACTCTCTCTCTCTCACTTTCTTTTTCTCTCAGAGAGTGCGCAATACTCAAAAAAAGAAAATGTTTGTTTGCTTGTGTTGCTCTCTCTCTCTTCTCGGAAGGCGAGAGCCAAATTTGTGACGACGTCGTCCGGGAGGGAGGGAAGAGGATGTTGCCTTCTGACCCCCCAATGGATTCCAATTTAGTTCTCGATGCCACGATGGATAAATAGATAAAATAGTTTCTCGCTTCTTTAATTTCCGGAAAATTGCTCCCTTTTTTTCTCGTGAAAAAATGAAATAAAAGGAGAAGGGGAGAAGGCGATCAATTCTAATGATAAAGTGAAGAAAGAAGAAGGGAATTGTGGTGGAGGAATGGGTAAACAACAACAAAAACTACTGCTCCAGACATGGAAAAAAATGAAATTGAGCTCTCTAGTAGTGGTTCGTTTATAAGAAGTTCAGAGATGGATGATCAAAATAATACGGCTTCATGATACTAACTTTTACGGAGCTCTTAAGAAGGCTATAGTAGGAGGATTGGAAATTTGGTGTTCCAAAACGGTTCTATTAGAAGGGCAGCAGGAACTCTTCCAGAATCGGATGGAGAAACAAAATCAACAACGCGAAGAACTGAGGGGTTTCAAAACTTCTGGTGCATATCTTGTGAATGAAGCAGTAACTTTTCCAATTTTCAAATTGAAAATCACAGTTTCAGTATCTTTTTATATGAACAACAGCCTTGCCCATTCAATTTTTTTATCGACACTCGTATACCCAAAATTCTACTTGTTCCTTTATCCCCTGCCTTGCCTATAAGAATTCAAAAGGGTGGTTAAACTAGAAGCGGATATTTGATATTTGGAGTATCTGCCAAATACGGAGCTCCGAGTTGTAATCCGAGAAGTTTTTCTAAATGAGCGAGAGTTTTTACATCGCAGAAAAATGTGTTTTTCACGTCACTTTAATTGAGGGAGGGGATTTTCGAAAGTCTGATCATGTATGCATTAAAAATAGAGGATTGTATTTTGGTATATGAAATTGACAGAGCAGAAATTTTTTTGGAAATTTTTTGAGTTTTGGAGACGTTGGAGCCGGAAGTTCAAGTTTTTTTTTCAATTTATTGCATTGGGACGAAACACTATCATTTGACAAACTTCCATATATTTTGAGCCAAGCGAAACATAAATCTTTTTTGCACAAAAAATATCTCCCACTTTGAATTTTGGACTCGTTGGAGCGAGATGTTCAATTTTTGTAAAAAATTCATTGTCAAGATTTCACTATCATTTATCCAACTCCCAAAGCATTCCTAACCCACGCGAAACATTAATTATTTTCCAAAAAAGTATCTTCCACGTCATCCCAATTAAAAGTTTCCCCTTCATTGAAACCCCCCCCCCCCCCTTCCGGTGGTGCACGTCTCCCACAAGATCTCATTTGTTCCGGAACAAAGTTTCCATTTTTTCTTCTATTTTTGGAGAAGAAACGATCAGGAATCAAGTTTTTTTAAAAAGGATTAAATATGTATTCTGGGAATTTCAGATGATTTTCAGAAAAATTGCAGCTGGAGTATACTAGAGATTAGATGTACTTTTTTGGTTAATCTGGATTTGTAGGAGCTAGAATAAGATGGAGGGATTTGTCCTAGTTTCAGATTTCGGTTTCAGAGAGTTTCCGAAATATATTTTCAATGTATAAGTTGATCAATCCAGGTTGTTTGTATCCTGAACTTTTTGAAATCCTAGTTCCTACTACAGACGGAGTGCCCGATTTTTGAGGGCCTTCATCATGGATTTTGATTTTTAGGCCATTCTATGAACCATGGATAGTACCATCCAAGAAATATGCACCCCAAAACCTTTGAAACCCTCTCGAAACAGTAATCCATACCTGATTTTGACGAGAAGATTTCCATGTGTATCCTTGATTTTCGGTCGTTCACATGCCACCATTGATGCTCCAATGGCAAGGAGCAGGCAAAGTGCTCCAGATTTTGACATCTTCTGATTCTGGAAGACTCTGGAATACAATGATGAACAGTAAAAAGAAACAAAAATATATGTATGGAAAATATAGAGAGAGATAGAGGGGCGGAGAAATAGAGATGGAATGCCGTTGGGGGGGAAAACCGAGGAAAAAAGTGGGCGGGGCGTCCTCTACTCGGAGAGATCGGAGGTGATGGAGGGCGGACAGAGAAGTGAGAGAAACAAAACATTTTTCCCTCCTCCTCCATCCCTCTATCTCTATCAGCCATCTTTTTTCCGCACATAAGCAGAAGAAGCATTGGACTCTCACTCATGGACATTGGAGCATCGATTTTCAGACAAGAGGGAAAAGAGCTCATACATCATCATAGAGACCCTCTGGAAGGAGGCACTGGTTTAGTTGTTGACACCTTTTTGAAAAGGAAAATCGAGGAATAGGGAAGAAGAGGAGGGTGTGTTCAGGAGGAATTAGAAGGGCAAACGGGGAGAGTTGGGTTTGGAAATGGAGTACGAAATGGGAGGAATTATGAAGATCCAAACAGTTTACAGTTTTGGAAACTTGAGTTTAGGTAGAATTTTATCAGAGAACTAGTGGTTATCTCTAACCAGCAGAAAATGAAAATGAAAATGTAAAGAACTCGAAATCTTCCGAGTTCCTGAAATCGACTAGTCCAAGGAGCAATTGTAAGTTTTTTCGCCAAGATTTTCAGTTTCAAACAGTTCATGAATCGTTTTTTGTTGTATGAAAACTAATCAAATCTCTTCAAATTTCAAAAATCTAAACTGATGGTCTTCGGTAGCCGCACCTAATGCCGTTCTATTAGAGGTGTTATGGTTTCACTGAAGTTCATAGAATCTAATATTTTATCACTGAATAATTCACCCCAACTAGCAACAAACTGGGTCAGTTTCAGGACTTATCAACGCTCTGTAACAGTGAAGTTTTCGCACCTTATTCCAATAAGTTTCCGAAAGTTCATACATGTCAGGCGGACCTGGGTGTCCAAATTGGTCCTTTAAGATGCCGTTATATTAGAGGCTCTACGAAAGTCGCATTCAAAACAGCAACTACGGTGCTACCCCGCATTAGAACTGGCCGCATCAGAACTGACTCGTATAAGAACTGGCCGGATTAGAACCGAGTACTTCCGAAATAACTGGTAACTCGAAAATTTGAGAAAATGTTTAGGGCCACAATGTCATATCCTGTACGAAAATTCAGCCTCGAGTCGCAAGTGGGAGCTTGAATATGGCCCGGTTCTGATCCGGAAAGTTCTAATACGGGACAGTTCTAATGCGGCCAGTTCTGATGCGGGATAGCACCGCAACTACCAGGTACCTCACTGAATGTTCGCCTCTAAGGCTACTGCTGGTACAAAAAACGAGGTCTTCATCGAAATTTGTTCAGCTCTCATTTTTCAACTCTTACCATAAGAAGAATCAACAAATTGTTTTTGCATCAACAAACATGAACCCTTTGTAGCGGTAAAAGTTTCGAGGCTAAAATAGGTTATTTATTTTCACGGAGTAGAAGAAATAGTTTTAGATAACGGGCTAGCTAGCTAGATTCTAAGCTTCATAGTACAAGAAAAAACGGCTTCATGCTTCAAGTTAATATTTGCTGCTGCCCCACTAACACTTCTGAAAACCAACTTGGAAAAAAATCTCACGGTTTTCAAACAGTAACAATTTGCTTTTTTCTTCCAAAACGTTAGTACGGCAGCGATCTTATTACTTACCCCTTATACGGCTTCAGTTTCGTAGAAAAAGAAGACAGGTGTCAAGTAAATCCCCTTCTTCCTGTTTTCTAAGCAGGTATTCCCTTAATGCAATAGTGAATAGAGGGTTTTGTGCTCCTTCCCCCGAGAGATAGGAGGATACCAATTATGAATACGTGGAAATCTCTCTCTTTCTCTCCATTTGGCAGGTGGTGTTCAGGGCTCGATGAGCCGGTATAATGCCTATGAGAGGAGGACACATGTACATATTATTTGGGTACACGTCTAGTATGATTATGAAGAGGAGGGGGGAAACAGAAGGTGAGAGGTCTGTATGGAATTGATGATGAGAAGTGGATGAGGAGGAACAGAAGGAACTCGTGGATCAGTGGAATAGTGGAAGACGTATCGGACAGGGAGGCGCAGATGTCGCAGTGTTACTTTTGGAAGACTTTAGAAATGTAAAGATTATGAATCAGTGAATAATGGAGGTTTTATCAATGATTTGAAAACGAAACAATAGAAAATTCTTTCTGAAAAATCATGAGTCATTTCAACAATAACTAAACTGACTCATACAGTTTGATGAAAAAATAAAAACTGTTTAGAATGGAGCGAAACCGACCCTCCTAATAGTACTACATGCTATTCGCTTTTGATACAGGGCATGTGAAACAGTCAAAGTTTAGTCTAATCCTGGAAGGTCAAAATGAGTTTTTAGACCTAGAACCTTTTTGGAAACCCAAAATCCCCATTTTTTAAATCTCAGGTTCACCCTGAATCCCACTGAGAATCTTTCAAAAAATCAAATAGAATTGAGATATTGAATTTGAGAAACATCTAACGCGCACCGAACAATTTCACATGCTATACGTTTCGAATAATGAGCTTACGAAACAGATTTTTCTGAAAAAAAAACCCGTTTTTGAGTGGCACCTGATCGGTTTTTTTTTGAACAAAAGATCTTCAATGGATCTTCTATTAGAAGGTGATGCATTGTAATGCTCAAAGATCTCAACTTTCTACCTCAGCCCCCCCCCAATTCTCAGAAACTTCAAATTTAAGCAAGTCGAAATGAGTTGTCGAAGCCGAAAAGAAAATGATTAGAAATCTGAGAAAAAACAATTTCACACGCAACATGTTTTTAAAAGCGGGCATATGAAACAGCTAAATTATCAAGGAAACTTATAAAGTTCGGAAGAAGTTTTGAGCCTAAAACCAAGCTTCTAAAGAGTATCCTGAGCTGAAACTCCTCGATAATCCCTCTTCCAGTAGGGCACACTCTTCTGTGGTTCCAAGATCTCAACTACCTACACCTCAAGCCTCAAAAACCCCAAAAACATATCCCATGAGATCAACATAAATAACACCTGGACTCTTTCCAATATTATGCAATCGTTATGCTTCTTCTTCCACCTCCTCCTTCATTGGTTTTTCTCAGTACGAATCGGTTTCCGGTTCACTACCCCTCCTAGTACTTTTTCTCTCGAGAAAAGAGTGTCATTTTATGCATCCTTCTCCGATTTTTAATTGTTTTCATTTGAATACTGGGTGGTCTTTTGTGAAAAGTATGAAGCATGAAGAAGAAAAAGAAGGAAATGGAGGGGGAAGCCGATTTGTTGTACAACAAAAATGTGGGTGTAGAATGGAATTTTGGAAATTGGGAGAGGAAAACTGTCCTTGGGAATTTGGTCACTGGTTTGGGGAAAAAATATTTTGATGGAAAATGTTTAGATTTGCTGAAAAAATGAAAAAAAAAAACGAAGGAGACCTGGAGCCGCTTTTAGTCTTTGCGTTTTTTTAAGGCAGGACGGAAAAGTGACTTCTGGAATTAATAAGTCAAAACTTTTATTATAGGTTGTATGAACAGTTCGCAACAGTAAAGTTTTCTAAAAGGAAGGACGTAATTTGAAAATTCTTTGAAAACTGAGCCTTGTTAAAACCTCTACAAAAGTTGCTCCAGATTGTTGGCTTTTCAAATTCCTCAGTAACCGCCTTGCTCCCAACATCCAGAACCTGATGCAGCTCTATTAGAGGTCGGTAAACTTCAATCAAGGCGTGACAATATTCTTCAAAAGAAGAGGAAGTTGTTATGAACTCAAAAGCGAACGGAGCTCCCTCTATGGCTCATTATAATTTCTATTATTATGCTCGTGACAGCCGGATGTCTCCAATGGTAACAAAGAGTGTCTCTTTCCTCTTTTCTCTCTCTTTCTCTCAAAGGACTCACTCATAAAAGTCATTAAATTTCGAAAAACTGACACAAAATGCGAGATGAAGAGTGGGAAGGGGAGGACAGGTACCTGGTGGTGATAGGGGAGAGTACTTTACTTTCAAATCATGTGCAAATGAGATCGTTGTCATTCAAATGAGCCCTTTCTATGGATGAATGATTTTGAAAATAAGTACTGTAGATAAAATGATTTTTGATCAATTATAAGATTGGAGGGTTAGAAAAATGGATAACACAAGAAAACAAAGAGAAGCAGTAAAAAATTCCTGGGGGGTTGAAAAAATTCCTGAGGAGTAAAAAAACTCCTGTTGGGGACAAACTGGCTAAAGGGGAATATGTTTCTAGAACTGTCAATATGATTTAGAGAGTCTAATATTGAAGTTAGATGCCTTCGAATTAAATGATATTTGTGAAAAGGGAAACAAATTGAAAAGACTTGATGTTCAAATGGACACTGATAAGACGGATATAATATTGTTTTCCTCTGCTTCCGTCGATGAGTGTACGTGCAAAGGAACTATCAGAAATTAGTTCTCACAAGACTGAAAAGGTACGGTTTTGAAACATTGAAAATTTCTTAAATTTTCCATGGTGAGAGGGAATGAAACAGAATCTTGAAGGAAATTAGAAAGAAGACTCTGGGGCCGTATTCATGAACGTTTTCCCAGAGAAAATGCAGTGCTAATTTTTCACGGAAAATAAAATTAGCACTGTATTTTCCCTCCGGAAATGTTCATGAATACGGCCTCAGAGGTGTGTCTGAAGCAGAAAGAATAGAAGCGCTTTTGGTGATCTGTCAGACCGGGCCCAGGGTGTCAAACTCAACGGAGGACGGTGCTATCGTAGTTCTAGTGAAAATTGTTCTTGAGCTCTACCCTCCAAGATAAAAATGAGTAAAAGACCACCTTGAAGGGTAAGAACAAGCGAAAAAGTGCCTTTAAAAGTGAATTGAAAACAATCCATAGCCCATTCGGAAACGCTTTTGATTTGCCAAACCGGGACCGGGTTCAAGCCCATCAATAGTATCCACCAAAGTAAATTCAGAGAAACTCATTGTTCCTGTTCCACCATCTTCAAAAAAAAAAGTTAGATTGATGGCTATATGTTTGGTGAGCTGTTAATCCTGATATAAAGAAAATGTTTTTTGAGCGAAAACCTCGTCCTACGCAGTGTTGCTAATTTCAGGAGAACTAACCATTATGAAACAGTGAAAAACCCAAAATGAAACCAAACACGTTTCCATGTTCTCCCATCAAAACTGGATACTTATCAACCCACAATTCATTAGAGAACGTATTCAGAAATTGAAATGAAATAAATGATTGGGACTAGGCATCTAACTAGTCGTAGTCCATTTTCTCTATTCGCCCTCAACACTTACTCTTTTGCAACATTTCTAATACCTAATTTACGATGGAATATGGCAGGAATTCGATTAACCCCCACACATGGAGAAGAAAAGGAGAAGAAGAAGAAGGGGGGAAACACACGAAAGATTCAATTTTCAAATGCATTCGAACACATTTTGTGACGAAGAAGCAAGAAGAGAAGGGAGCAGTCCGTCCGACCGGAAGGAGTTACACTTCCGAGTGGCGTGAATGACCAAAAGTGGTGAGAGCAAAACGATTCAAAGTTTTGGAAGAACATCAAAAGTTGATGGAGAGAGAGTTGGAAGAGAGGGTTATTGTACAGAAGGCTCCAAATTTGCTACAATAACAAAGAATCTGAATTAGAATTCGGAATCGACAATGAGTTTTGTGAGGATGAAGGAACAGAAAAGTTTTGTAAAAATTAGATACTGGTTTAAATATTAATAATGAACGATTCCAGTCCTCTACATATGTAGACGTTATGAAACAATAACTATTTGATTCAAAACAACCCAAAACCCAGGAAAAATCGCGTGATGACTGTCTGACTCACTTTTTGTTTTCTGTTTTGCAAGCTTATCAAATCCATTCACTTGGAACTGATTCCTTATTCAGTGAATTGTTGATTGAAAAAATATTCCAAAAAGCTCAGAAACTACAGACACCTATTTTATGAGAAAATTTCAAATTTAACCTCAAAAATTGATGTTTCAGCATGCTCGTTTTTGAAAAGGTTACATGTTTCAGGCGATTTCTCGAGATCAAGTGAATTACGCTTCACTGATTTTCAGTTTACGTTAGCAGTTGTGATTGATCTTACCTTATCAGAACTGTGCTCTCAGACAATGTGAATAGTTTACACTTTTTTCAATGGATCTGTCCAGTTTGTGTCCAATCTATTCAGGTTAGTGCCCTGGGTACAGAGGGGCAAGATACAGATCCTTTACCAAAAATTGAAAAAAAAAAACTAGAGAATCTTTACTATTAACAATCACCGCTTTCTGTGTGTTTGCACGTGTTTGCCCATCGCTAGCGTCGTTCCTACTGGGCCGAATTTTCCCAAATTTTTACATGTCAGAAGAGAATTTTACCGCGGTGATGCCCGTCTTATCCATTTTTCATTAGGGCCTCTGTGGAGCTCTGTGCCTAGATAGGGGTCACAAAAGACTCGCTGGCGGGATAAGAACGGCTAATTAACGTGAACTGTCACGGATAAAACCATTGCACTTTAGAATTTTAATGATTATTTTTGAGTTGATCATTTCTCACTTTCTCAAGAAAGAACACTAATTTTGTGACTAATATTCTCCCAAGCAAACTCATCCGGCCCGTGTGAAGCGAGAAGATTGGAGCCGCGAAGCGGCGCAAATCTTCTCGTCATCTTTCAATTTTGGAAAAAATGAGAACCGAAGGACTAAAAGAAACCAAAGTATTCAAAGTAACACAGTTAACTGCAGTTCCTATGAACAGTAATCTAGTGTAGCAATCTTTTTGATCCATAAGAGAACGATTCTCACCCGATAACCATCCTCTTTGCCATTCAACAAAAAAACGGTTTCATGGAAGTGATAGTTCACAGAAAGATGAGTAGATTAAGTCTCAAAATACTTGTAGTGTCGTGAAAAGCTCCGAAATCACCACAGATCGCAAATGCTTCAGATTAATGTTATAATTATTTGGAATTTGTGAAGTCACTGATACTGAAGACAAGCCTATTTTCCGATGTTTCTTAATTTCTATTTCCTCAAAATGTTTTAAATGTTTCACTGCAAGTTTAATGCCCATTTTAAATTTAAAATTTTCTGTAGAAAGCCATCAAAAGACAAAATTTGATGTTAGTTCTCTCAAAAAATTCTCCTAAATAATCAGGTGTTTTATAATCGTTACATAATTATTTTGGAGTAGAGAATCACGTTATTGATTCAGTGTTTCAGATTGTTAAGATAATCATTTTGGAGTTGAGACCTAAGTTCTTGATGTTTGACATGCTTAGCTCGAACACCTTTACAAAGTTTAGACACTTGTTTATTCACTGTTTCTCGATCTCTAATTATTGGAAAAAAGTTTTGATGCTACGCTTGACCTGCGTATTTATTTCCATCTTTTCTACTCAAAAATCTAGCTCACCTAGAATTTTCCGTATTTGACCTATGCGAACTGGGAACACCCGACTTTAAAGGAAATTCAGGAATACACGGAGTACTTGAAAAAACCGAGAGAATGGACTGAAAGCCAACCCAACTTCTCAAAATAACACTCTTCCAATAAACAGTAATCTAGTGTAGCCATCTTCCTGTGATCCGAAAGAACCCTCCGATAACTATCACCTATACCTTTTTACCACCGTCCTCCACCCACCTATAACCATAACATTGTCTCTTTAAAGATGCTAATCTCAAAAAGGGACCTTCCTACCGAGAGGACCTTCTCCCCCTCTCTTTTTTGCGCCGACCATCTGCCACCTGCTTGTCTGTGAACGGATTGCGTCATCAAACGGAAATTTGGTAGGAAAAAGAAGAAGAAATTGGGTTAATTAGAATGAAGAGGGTACCGAATGAGGGGTGTATATGTGTTTAGAGGATTAGGATATAACCAAGAAAAAATAGACAATCGTTTGAAAAGAAGAAGCGGTATGTGTGGTAAAGAAGGGAATATTGTTGTATAGTGGTATCACCTCATCAGAATTCATCCTTGGGGAATCAGAAATCTATAAATCGTAAACAATACCTGGAATACAAAAACAATATTCTGAGAAAGCATTGGCAAGTTCTCTTTGTGACAAGTAGATGGTCCTTGACTTCGATACGAGTGACCTCGAAAAGAAATAATAAAAAGCCGAAAACAAAGTTGCAAGAATAAGCAGATTACAAGGTTGTTGACACAGATATTTGAATGTAACAAGATTTGGAGAGTGGAAAGACTCTGCTGTTTCAAGGTGGTTTTATTGGTGGAAGCTTGTTGTCAGAAACCAATTATGAGTTTAACACTACACGGAAAGTCTTTTTATTTGAAATCAGTAATATCTTAATCGGTTTCACACATTCTGTTAAAAAACGATGGATACTTCGATTGAGTTAAAGTGCGTCTACATTTCTGATGGACACAATCGGGACCAATTCTACAAGAGAGATCACGATTTTTAGAAGGCAAACAACATAAAATGTTTCAAACTTATCATATTTTTGCTGGCTGAGTTCTTTGTCAGTTTCAGTTTTTTCATATTTGTTCTCGAATCTGTGAGCGCTGACATATCTGTAATACAGTTTCAGTAGTAGCTCGTTTTATCGACTTTTTTGACGATAGTTGGTGGATGTATTGAACATCACTGTACCGCTCAATGAGTAAAGAACCAAAGTATAATCTTTTTTGAAGCAACGAAATATAAGCGCTAGGAAGCTGTCTTTTTTTTAACAGTAGTTGTCAGAGTTACAGTTTCAGTGAAGACACTTCCTTGAACATCTTTGAACATTGTTCATTTTTTTCTCAATCGTTCTCTATTGCGGTTCCTAAGTGTCTTTCGAATTCAGTAAAATGAGGAAATAACTTACAATTATTGAATTTTTCTACTGAACAACGTGATACCAGCTCTGGGAAACAGTCCTTTTTCAAACTTTTATTGTCACTATTACTGTTCCAGTGAGTGCTCTTTCGAAGTAACACATTTCAGAGCAGCTCTATTAAGACGCGACAAAGATTTAACTACTCGGTTTTTAAAAATCGTTTTCTTGTCTATTTAACCCAAATAATCCATACAAAAAAAAATGCAACAACATATAACCACCAAGAAACGGTTAATTTTTTGAAATTATTTCACTTTTTCACAGTTTCAGTAGGTTTTTAAAATTGAATTTCCGGTTCTCACGAAAGTGGTTGATGCACATCCTGCCTAATTAAAAAAACTCAATAATCTGATTTCAAGATAAAAGGCAGAGTTCGTCGGAAATACGGTTTTAGCTATGTTTTGTTTCATTGAGTAGCATACTCGAACATTAGAAGTTGTGTCATTAAACAAAGATAAGCATTTGCCCTGAGAGAAAAATATTGGATAAGACTCACTATATTCAAGTTAAAGTTTTTCAACAAAAAAAGCCAAGGGACCAGACTTCAAAAGTTCCGGAACCAATGTTCTATTCTTATCGCTCTTCCTCCTCTCTTTTTCGTGACAACAAGACTTTGAAAAACGAGAAAAAAGTTGCAAAAAAACACACTTCAGATGCTCTTCAATTCGTCAAAACTTGACACCGAAAAGAAATGAGAGCACTCGTTCCGTTTTGTTGCCATTTGTGATTCTCAAGGGAGTCGTTGATGAGAATGGAAGAGGGCTCTCGATGAGCAGTTTCAAGAAACTTTCTCATTTTTATGAGCTCCATGGAGAGCATGGAACAGAAAAAACACTAGATGAAGGGAAAGAGAGAAGACTAATTGAAAAAAGAGAGTATTGAATATTTGAAAAGCCAAGAGAGAGAAAGAAGGGGACATGATAAAATTGAAGGAACTAGAAAAAAGAAAAAGGGAGGGATTGGTTTTGACACGAACATGCTCAAAAAGCAGGAAAGAATTGCTCTTTCCGTCGGACGGACTTGATTGATTGGTTCATGGACACAAAATTCAAGAAAAAATTGAAGTGAAGCACGGCCCGGCGAAATCTACGCGGGTGCGTTACAACTATGGTACAGCCGAATTTTCTATGATTTTTTTGATTTTATTACGTGAAAAGATGTATTTGAACACGCTGAATCCATCCGAAAAAAATGGTTTCGATAGGGCTTTATTACTTAGTTTTTGAGATAATTCGATATTTGTAACAAAAAAGTACGCAAATAAACGGAAAATTAATGTTTTCAACAATTTTCATCTCAAAAACTAAGTAATAAAGCCCTATCGAAACCAATTTTTTCGGATTCAGCGTGTTCAAGTACATCTTTTCTTTTAATAAAATTTGAAAAATCATAGAGAACTGTTGAGGTCCAGTGCTAAATGTAAGCACGTTTTGCGCGTCGCGTAGATTTCGCCGGGCCGTGGAAGGGAATGAAAAAAGAGGAGAGGGAGGGGAGAAAAGAGTACTTCCTTTGTCTTGACAAATTTAATTTCAAGTCGACGACTACACATATTGAGGAGGGGATTGCTAGAAATCGAATGGACTTTGAGGTGGAAGTTCCAGGAATGTTTTTTTGACCGAGATTTAGAGTTATCTTAATTTCAGATAATGCCTGTGAGAAATTCTTTAGCAAAAAACCTTGTACTTGAAACTGGTAGAAAGAATATGGGACAACATGTGAGTTCAGGAACACCTTCTTCTGTTGGGTGTGATAATGAAACATTTCAGAAACAGATCCGAGATTCTTATTTATTTCTATATGTAACATGACGTTAACATGGAGGTTCCAAGGTGTAAAGCAAAGTTGTGCGGGAAATTTCCCGGTTCCTGGAAATTTCCCGTTTTTCCCGGTCGTTTGAGTCGTTTTTCCCGAAAAAATTTCGGGAATTTTTTTCATGAAAAACTGGATGCATTTTAGATTCGGAATTTTTTTCAAAGAAGAATATCAAAATTTTGTGTTTTCAAATTTTTTTCTCAACGGTGTACTTTCAATTTTTCGCCAGTTTTCACCGGAAAATCGGACAAACTAGTACACCAGAGACGAGTGGAGAAGGAAGCATGCCCAAGTTGTACCAAAATTTTGAAAAATTGAAACATATTGCCTGGAAATCAGAATGAATTCAGGTGTAATTTTGTTTTTGAATTGGTTTGTTGAAAGAGTTTTATTTTCTTTTCAACTTTGTTTTCAAAAATAATTATTAGAAATTATCGAATTTCTGCTCTTGAAATTCTCCAGTTTCGAATATTATTCGAATCGTTATAGCATTCAGGTTATCATCATCACCGTTTTCATCTACCGGAGCCCCACTCGAGGCTCCTTTTCCAAAAATTATTCGCTGGGGAGAGCCCTAGCTGTTGGCAGTTGAAATTACCTCTGGTACACCACATACAGCTACGTCCTCCTTCCAGGGGCATGGGATAGACTGTTCAGAAAACTGCGACACGGTTTGTAACAAAAACCAGCAGCCGACATTTGCCGGGTTCCGCCCGTCACTATGTTTTGTGTGCGCGCGCAAACTTTCAAAAGAAAACACTGCGGAGTGCTAGTTTTTCTGATGTTCTGCATCGTATTACAATGAATGTCGTGTAGATGATTCATATTGCCACGACGTTCACTTGAAACCCGATTACCGCGTAGAAACTGATAGGGGAAACTGATGATTAGGATTCGGACTAACTCTTGACAATGGGTTCCGAAAGAAGCCAGTTTTGCATTGAATCGCAAAAAATCTGAACAATCTTTAGCTTTTCGTACAATTCACTATCAATTTTTAAAATTCATATAGCAATCAGAAGCTATCAACTTTTTCTACTTAAAATTGTTCAATCGGTCACTATCATTCTGAAACGGTATCCGCCTTCCGGAGCCCCTCTCGAGGCTCCTTTTCCAAAAATTATGCGCTGGGGAGAGCCCTAGCTGTTGGCAATTGAAATTACCTCTGGTAAATTGCAATTACCACATACAGCTACGTCCTCCTTCCAGAGGGTCACGTAATGGATAAGGTGGATAGCGGATTTAGCGGATTTGTGCAGAAAACTGCTACACTGCTTATAACAAAAACCAGCAGCCGACATTTGCCGGGTTCCGCCGTTCACTATGCTTTGTGTGGGGGCGCGAACTTTCAAAACAAAACAATGCGGAAGGCTAGGTTTTCTTATGTTTTGCGTCGTATTTCATTCAATGAAGACCCGGAAAATGAGTTAGGGTTGTCGCAGAAACCAGAATTGAAGGTGTTCAACAAGCACTTTGTTTCCGTTTTAATGTTTTTTGAAAATTCTCGCCACGACGAAACTATCCCTGCATTGTTAACACATTTTTGCAAAAAAAAAACATTGATAAAAATTAATCAGTTTGCAAAATATGAAGACATATCTTTATAGAGCCATGACTTGGAAGTTTTGAAGTGTAAATGGATTTAGTTTAGTTACTGATCGGTAAAAGCTATGTCCGGAAATCAGAATTATTTCAGGTTTAAGAAAACTAAATTTTGAATGACCGCCAAAAATCTGAACAAAAAAAACTTTTAGTTGCAGTTGAATTTTTCGAAATTCGTCTAAAAATTATATTTTTTGACCTTCTGTTCACAAAAATTATCAATATAATCGTCAACAAATTAAGGCAATCAATCCTTCCGGAGCCCCTCTCGAGGCTCCTTTTCCAAAATTTATAGGCGGGGAGATTCCAAGCTGTTGGTACCTTTGACAGCGGTTGCGAAAAACATAGAGTTCACGCATGAAAATCGCGCGGTGTTTTTCAGCAGACTCGGTACATTCTCCCGAGAATTTTGTACGAAGCTCAGTTACTGATCGGTCAGTAGCTGAGCTCAGTG
>GL379982.1:222675-248623 GCA_000143925.2 Caenorhabditis brenneri
CGACCAGGTATAATCTTGCACTGCGCGCAATTGAAAATTATATCGGGGCGGGGCTAGTAAATCGACATTCTGAAAACACCGAATGCCACTGGTTTGAAGGCACAATACATTACAACTATAGAATCAGATGTTATTGATTTTCATTTGCCTTGAAGCATCAGTTATCATAAATATTAAAAAACACGGCTTTAGTTTATACAGAAATTTACTCACAATATCCTTTCAATCCACTGATAAATCGAATTGTAGTCTTTTACAGAAACGAAGAATGTATTATGGTAGTTCTAGTTATTATTGCAAATCCAAAAGTTATAAAGTTTTAATGAGCTAATGTATCAGTAAAGTATTTTCGAGAACCTAATTTAAACCAAATTACTTTCTATTGAACTTCATTTCATGAAAATATTCACTGTTCATAAGTTTCAGTGGCCTATATGCCTAAAATTAATTGCGGTTTCAAGATGACCAGAAATTTACTGACATAACTCACCCACTTTTAATGGTCCCAGTATTATCAACCTCTCAAAACAGAAAACTTTCCTATTGAGCACTGACTTACTAGCATCCCAATTGGTACCCCTCATTTCATATTGTTTCCAGCTCAAAAACATGATCCGTCCGGGATTGGCTGCAATCCAAGCAGAGCATTTGAAGATATTCAGAAATTGCATGGAACTGTATGAGAAACAAAATGAGCAATGGAGTCAATCGTTTGCATTATTCGCTCAAATGAAACCAAGAGTATTGATCAAAACAAGAAATGGGGATAAGAAAGGAAAAGCTGATAAATTGGGTGAAGATGATAGGGATATGTGATGGAAGAAGAGAGTTTTTTTTGTGTTTTTAAAAAAATAAAGTGTTCATTGTGATAGAGATTTTTGTGGTTGTTTTTTAAATGTAGAAGGACAAAACTGCATATTAAAAAAATTTAGACCAATCGATGAAATCATTTATCTGAAACAGTACATTTTGTTCATTTCCCCGATCCCATCAACTCTGTCGAATCGTGAGCATAACATTCCATCACTGTGCAGATCCTCCATCAACCATAATCGACTGTCCGATGATGTAAGATGACATGTTGCGGTCAGCTAAGAATGCAATCACCTGAGCAATTTGATCAAGAATCCAAACATCATATGTAGCCCCGATTCTGAATTTGAATTCTTTCTCAAGATCCTCGATAGTACTATCTAGAACATGTCAGTATTCTCTGAAATCCCTTTTAGCATTTTGGAAGTTTTTGGAGATATGTAGTTTTTCAAAATCTTCCCGAAAATATTATCTACAGTTTCAGAACCAACATCGTACGCAAAATTTTATCCCGCAAAGTATTGCAAAAGCTTTTATGGTCAGCATGTGTTCTCACCACCGCACCAAAGATTTTATGGGTTGTGCCGTGTGTATAGAGAGAGGGAGAGAGAGAGAGAGAGAGAGAGAGAAGATGAAGGCAGATAGTGGTACCTTATTGCGCAAGTGACCTGTCTCTCTGTCTGCGAGCGCCATCTGCCTACTAATGGGTTACGAGTGAGAACACAACTCTCATACACATATTGTAACGTATTGAAAGGCCTCTTTACACAAAATCGATTTTTTTCAACTCATTTCTTTATTTTTTTCCATTATTTTCTATATTTCAGAAAGAACTCATCTCTGTGAAAATGAAGCGATCAGCGAACAAGCCAAACACCGCAACTTCGACCTTCGATGAGAAAAGAAAGAAGGAGAGTACTCCAGGTATGTTACAATAAATCAGGGAACGATGAAAAAATTATTATTAACTGGGTAGATGTGGGATCGGTTATTGATTTCTAACTTTTCATTATGTTTTTTAAATTTCAGGGGACAATAAAAACTCAAACATTTATAGCGGGAGTTCAACAATTTATGATTTCTGTCAGGCAGTAAAAATTTAGAAAATTTTATATGTTCGACGCAAATTCTAGATTGAATATAACATTGTATTTACCACTTGTGGACATTAGAATCAAGACTGTCAAACAGCCGGCCGTGGCTTTTGCAACAAAGTTTTGTGAGAACTCAGAATAAACTAGAAATGCAAGTACCGCGACATACGAGTTTTAGGGAAGTTGTTCAAGACGTTACGAGGCATCAGAGCAGCGTTTTCTAGGTCAATTTCGTCGAAAAATGCCGAAACTGGCCAAAAAATAATACAATTTCATATGAAAGTGGCGTTTTTTGTCTTTTCGTGTCACAAAACTCTGAAAAAGTCTTATTGAAGTGACAGAAGTGAAAAAATGACCCATTAAAAAATGCCGTCAGTTTCTGATAGCCTTGATTAGAATATAACAACTGTCGGACGGAACTTTTTCACTAATTTACCAGTACCCTCATTTACAGATTTGGCCACACCATCTTCTGACGAATCGGATTCTTCTTCTCCAGTTTCTAGCGACGTTGAATCGGAAGTTCTGGAGAGTGATAAACGCCAAAGTGAGTAGAGCTTTTTCATTTATAAAATTTGCTTGTTTTCCGTTTCTATCAGCTGAACAACTCATATTTTCAGCTAAGACTACTCTCGATTCTGGAACTTCGAACAGTAAATTCGAGGAGTCGATTCATTGGCACACACTGGCCTGTCTGTTCTCATTCTTCCAGAAGAATAAAGAAGACCTCTCAGATGCCCAAAAAGAAGAATTCAACCGTGTTCTTGAACC
Organism: Caenorhabditis brenneri; assembly: GCA_000143925.2. NCBI lineage: Eukaryota > Metazoa > Nematoda > Chromadorea > Rhabditida > Rhabditidae > Caenorhabditis > Caenorhabditis brenneri. The sequence continues at coordinate 225,354 of GL379982.1, forward strand.
ATTTTTAGAGCCGGGACTCTCTGAAAGGATAGAATTCCGTCGGGATCTTCATTTTGAAGAAATGAAAACAGTGATGGCCAAACTGTTTGGATTGGAAGAAGAAATTTTGGAGCAAGACGCTGTTATTGCGGTCGACAATCAAATGAAACAGAAGAGGAAAAGTAGAAAGTCATTGACTCATCGAAAAAAAGTGTATGAGAAGGCATCGACTACGAAGATTCCTTATCTTCTTTTCACTTCTGGATTCAAAGAAGGAGTTCTCGGCTTGACTGGCAAAGAAGTCGTTGAGAAGGCCTCTACTTTCATTCGAGATAAAGAGAATCCAATCTACAACAGCGAAAAGTTCCGTTATGTCGTGAACGTGACTGAAACGAAGAAAGGAAAACCTCAACTGAGTACTTTCTACGAAAAACGAGGATTCCCTTCATCAAGAGAATTCGGAACACTCGAGCCAGTTGTTGTTTTGGATATCGATGATAAAAATCTGGAGGCAAAAGCAACTTCAGTCACAGTTTGCTTGATCAAAAACTGCCACAAGAAAATCAATATGGATGCTTTCACTATGGAGAAGCTGATCAAGTTGTATGGCGATAAAACATTCACAACACTTCGACAGAGGCCACAACCCAGCATTCAGAATCTGAGAATGGACGGAACACAGCAAGGATTTCTGGCAGAGGACAAAGTAGAGGAACGATTGTTGAGGGAGGTGTTGAAGAATCACCAAGAGGTTTATGAAGTGGCCAGGAAAGGTGAGTAATTGGTTCACCATGTTCTGTGATCTCATACATCTTGATGAGGTTAGCCTGGATCAGAATTGGTATAAAGATGTGTAGAAAAAAATTCTCTATCGAATAATATAAAGTTGATCTAGGTTTGTATCAGAAAGTTTTTGTCAAAACAAGGGAAACCAAATTTTTTAGTACCGAGCGCTTCAGTTTTTCATCTTTTTGACGCACATTTCTTGATACGACTCTACACGAGATTCATACCATTCAATAGAAAATTCTTCCCACTAATCATCAATTTTTGCGGAATCTGGTTCACAAAAGTTCTGTTTCAGCAAGGTCTGATAAACGGGTAGCATGATTTTGGTCTGATGTCTGGGTAGAATTATCTGACTTTTGAATTTTAAAATTTCACGTTTTCAGGTTTCAACGACTGCAAATCCACTTCACCAATCCAACGCTCCACCATCCTCAAAATGCAAAAGTCTCTTCGGGATGCACAATTGGAATGTTCTGCCGCAACTGGAGACGAGCCATACCCAATCATCACATTCGCCTCCAACATCGATGTTGATGATGCGGAAGAACAAATGGACGCTCTCAAACTTCTTCCTGAGTTCACCTTGCCGAACAAAAGGCTTGCGCAGATTCTGAAGGATAAGCTCGGTGGAATCAATCAGGTACAGATTTACTGTAAAGTCCCCGGTTGCCGAACAGTCGCTCATTATGAGAATCAAGGCATCGGGTCTATCAATATCAATATTGGTCCGGACGACTGTGTCTGGTTCTGCATTTCAATGAAATATGCAGCAGAGTTGGAGAAGTTGCTCTGTCGGAAACGTTGTGCCCAGTACACTTATCAAATTTGGCCAAGTGAAGAGGAATTGAAGAAGGCTGGAATCTCATACTCGAAATTCCTCCAGAAGAAAGGTGAAATGGTGTTTGTTAACACCGGAACCTATCATTGGGTTCAGTCGAACGGATTCGCCACCAACATCAGTTGGAATGTGCTCCTCGACGATTGGGCCCTAATGGCTTCTGCCGCCTTGTCAAATGACGACACTGCCGCTCACCGTCATCACACAGTTGTTCCAGTGGAGAAGCTGATCTGGAACATTGCCAAGGCGCAGAGAAACATGGGTACAGAGTTCTCCAAGATTGTCAAGCAGATGTTAACCTGGTAAGTTACAAAAAACTATCCGATTATTCTGAAATTGATATTTTAGCTCTCTTGCCCGCTGCAAGATGGAGATAGACGTGGTTGTGAAAGATGGCTGGGAGATCCTCGATGCTGCTCAGTGCCCCGCCGAAGTCCAATTCCCCAGCTATTGCTTCAACGGATGCCATCGAGTATGGATGTTCAATTTATTTTTCGTCAAGGAAATCGAAGTAAAGAAGGAAGGAAGTGAAGAAACTGAGATGAAACTCGGATCGCTCTGTTACCAGTGTGTTGGCAACAAGGAGGAGGCGCAGTGTTACCGAGTACACAAACTGGAGGAGCTCATCGAGATCTACGACAATTACAATTGAAATCAACTGTTTTTTTTTAAACTTTTTTCTCGGTTTTCGGCATCACTCTCCATGTTTTACCTCAAAGTTTCAGGAATCATGTCCAGTGTGTGCGCCCGAGACGGGTACCCGGGTAATACCCGGGTAATTTCAACTTTCGGGTACCCGAGTAACCCGGGTCGGGACGAGTCGAGTACCCGGGCAACCCGGGTGTTGCCCGGGTATACCCGGGTACTCGAAATTCTCGGGTTACCCGGGTATGCCCGGGCTACCCGGGCCGGGTACGCGGGATTTCTCGGGTAATACCCGGGTACTCGGGACGGGTTACCCGGGTATACCCGGGTACCCGGAACGGGACGGATTTGCATATTTTTCGTTCTTTCATTGTTTTTTGGGATCGGAATTCGATATTTCAACCTGCTTCATAGTTTGCGCTCACTTTTTAAATAAAAATCAACAAAAACACGATTTTTTCGGAGAAAAAAACGCTCATCAACCCAAAAAAAATTTCAGTAGAGTATAAATCATATTTTAAGATCAACCAGTATTTCTTCATTTGACACAGCATAGGAATTTGCGAAATTTTCTTTCAAGTTTTGTTTTTTTGTAGTCTATCTCGAAAAATCCTCATTGTCCACGTTATTCTCAGCAGATCTTCATGAAAATAATTGCATTTGATAGATCTCTCTACCTACACTAACTTTGTGACGTTTCGAAGAACGAAAATTGACTGACTCAATAAACAACCACGCCAGAAAAAAAAAATTATCCCGTCCCGGGTAAACCCGGGTAATCTCGGGTACCCGTCTCGAGATTACCCGGGTAACTGTCAACGGGTACCCGGGTATACCCGAGAATACCCGGGTATCCCGGGTATCTGTCCCGGGTATTCTCGGGTAGCCCGGGTAACCCGGGTACCCGTACCGGGAAACCCGAGTTTACCCGGGACGAGTACCCGGGTAATTACCCGGGATTTCCACGGGTACCCGACCCGAGCGCACACACTGATCATGTCTCTCTTCTCTCTCTCTCTCTTTCCTTTTTCATTATCGAATTCTGTTATAGTTCTTAATGTTTATAATGATCTGGTTTTGTTTTAAAAATGACTTGAAAAATTGTTGGAGCAGCGTATTCTAGTCGGAATTCTGATAAGAGCGAGAATGAGTTGAAGTGGTTCTTGATGAATTATTAGTTAGTTGTGAAACGGAGGAAAAAAGAAAATTTAAGAACAATTTATCACCAGTAGTGCCTGAATTAAGAACCGAATTGAGAAGGCATGGAATATATTAGTGTCGGTATGAAAATTTCAGATAAACGAATATTCTCGCAAAAAACGATATTTTTTGGGGATTGTAGGAATTTTTACAAAGGAATCGATGGACTGGAAAGCCTTCGAATGCTTTTCTTAATTTTGTGAAACCGAAACAATTCAAAAACGCAACTTATCGAAACAGGAATCCAGATTTCAGCCAAATAATACCGTTTCGAATTTATTTGAAATAATGAAACTATTTCAAGACTTGGTAAATCACTAAACACTTATCACACAAACTTTCCATATTATTTTCAGTTTCAGTACACTTGGAAAAGCACCAGAGGCGATAAGCACCAGAGGCGATATATGATTTAGTAAGCAAACTACAAATTGAACCGAGTGAAATCTAAATCATTTATGTGAAGCCGTACATTTTATTCATTTTCCCAATCCCGTCAACTCCGTCAAATCATGAGCATCTAGTCCCATCACCAATGAGGATCCTCCATCAACAACAATTGATTGCCCGATGATGTAAGATGACATGGAACGATCAGCCAAGAATGCAATCACCTGAGCAATTTGATCAGGTTGAGCCACTGTTCCATACGGGATGCACTCTTTTCGGGAAGACATAAAATCGATCATCTGAATGAGAAAAACTTCGAAATCATTATAGAAAATGCATAGTTCACCTTGCTCCATGCTTCATCGGAAACTCCCATCGAAGCTCCAAATCCAGTGTTCACAAATCCAGGACTGACAGAATTGACACGAATTCCGTCACGGATCAATTCAAGGGCAGCGCTTCTGGTAAACTGGTTGAGGGCCGCCTTTGGCATTGCGTCGAAAATAAATTGAGGGTTCTGGTAAAATAATTGACTTCAGTATTACTGATGAAACAATTACTTACTCCATGATGATCGGCTCCGATTGCAGAAACATTGACAACTTCTCCCTTCGTTTTCTTCAGATGAGGAATCGCCTTCTGAGTCATCATTACAATGGTTCTCAAATTAGTTTGAATGTGATTATCAAAAACATCAATTCCCTGATGAACTCCTGTCTTTCCTTCAGAATCCATGAAAGCTCCTCCAGCTGAATTCACAAGAATATCCAGATGCCCAAACTTTGAAATCGTCGATTCGAGAAGATTATCTTGTTCTGAATCGATATTCAAATCGGCTGGAACCACGAGGACATCTGATTCTGGGGTGCCATTCTTCAGAATTTCTTGTTTTGTGCTCTCGAGTCGTTCGAGGTTTCTTCCAGTAATGGTGACTTTGCATGCCTGTTTAGCCAAAAGAAGAGCGGTAGCACGGCCGATTCCACTGGATGAACCTGAAAAATGATAACATAGTTTAAGTAACGCTAGCTAAAATATTTCAAAGTTGAAATATTAATGAAACACTAATATTTTTTTCGAAATCAAAAAAATGTATTCACCTGTCACGAGGGCGACCTTTATTGAGAATCTTGCCATGACTTGAAAGAACCGAATTCATCTTTATTCCATTTTTCTCAAACTATATATCCCCTATCGCTTGAATGTGTTTTATGCCAAAAAATGTGTCGATTCGTGTCCACCACGGTCTAGAATACGGAAAAATAGAGACTGTTTGTTTTGAATTCTTACTTGGTGGTCGGGAGAAAAGTGTTTTGTAACCGCGAAAACCGTAGTTTCTAGAGAGAGTTGGGCAGGTTTATATCAGTGAAAAGGGTATGTTTCTGATACTCTCTTTCGTGTTTTGGACATCATAGACAAAGACGACTACACTCTTCCAGACAATATTGTGAAGCTTGTGGAACAGATTTTTTTCATTTTTTTTCAGAATGTATTAGTTCATTTCTAAAATGTATAACTTCACATTTCCTACTACAGCTTACAAAGTAAAAATCGAATTAATTTTTCAAAAAATTGACGCAAAGTAATTCCTGATGGGCATTTTTTGAAACAAAGGAGATAATATCGAGGATCTTTACATTCGTTTCCGGATTTTCAGCGACGTTCCTGTTTCATCTGATAAGAGTGATATTATGCGTCTCCCATTATATCAAGTCAGTTCTCCTCAAATTCATTGTTTACTGAAACTGAGTTCTAGACTTTACTTCTTTGTATGTAGAATGAGTTGAATTTTTTTTGTTTCTACAATGTCCCCAGTTAACCTTCTTCTGTTAGAATTGGCCGTTGTCTCATTTCCTTGGAGGAAGCACCTGGTTTGCTGCAAAAGCATCCGGCAGTCTCATTGTACTATTTGTTTGGAAAAATCTAAGCTCAAAACATTTCTTATGTCTTTCATTTGACAATGTGAACATTGTGAAACTGTTTTTTTTTCTTTTTATCTGCTTAGTTTTCTGACCAGAAAACTACGAGAAAAAAATTCATTGTTGAAATATTTCGTATTATTGCACTTCAAATTACAGTTTACAAAACATCAACCTGAAATTTTTCTATGTGTGTCCTACTGCAAAAGAGCGCAGTTTTATCGAATTTCTCATATTTTCTGAGAGTTACTTTCTGAAAGTTAGTACCGCACAGTTTCTGCAGTAGGGCGGATGAAGTACCAGGCCAATCAGAGTAAAATTACACTGTATTAGAAAAAGAAAAGAAAAAGAAACACGTAATTAATGACGGGTGTTCGTTGAAATCATAGACGGAATATCGACGATCTGATCGATTTCATGACGATCTCGGCAGTCGTTCGAGGAGTTCCAACGGCGTTCCGGTTTCATCTGTATGAATTTTAGGATTTCGGGGAGGTTTTTTTCGGTGAAGAAAGTTACTTCGACAATTCCAATAGAAGTGATTTGCTAGGAAAAAATAGTTCATATCTAGACATTTTGAAACTGCAAAGCTTCCAGTTTCAAATTCTTGTTCAGTTCGAATGGATCACACAAAATTTGAACCACTTGCGGAAAAATATTCGTGGGAAATAAAAAAGTCTTGCAAGAAACAAACAGCTAGAAATGATTGAATCAGGAATAATTCTTAGGTGAAACAGTACAATATAAGAACGTGGAAAATTGAAACTTTTTCATTTTGGAATTCATTTCGGAAAGTTTCGCGAAATTTCGCCATTTTACTTTTACGTCGTTTTGGTAATCTTCAGTCCGACTCAATTCTGCCAAAAATAAATAAATTAATTGCGTAAAGGGTAGAAATAAATAAAGTACGTGGCCCGAGGAACGATTTTTGACAGAATTGAGTCGGACTGAAAACTACCAAAGCGACGTAAAAATAAAATGACGGAATTTCGCGAAATTTTCCGAAATGAATTCCGAAATGGAAAAGTTTCAATTTTCCACGTTCTTATATGCAGTTTCGTCGGTTTGCTGAATCAGAACTGTTTCTAAATCACAACTGTCCCGAATCAGAACTTTTTCCAAATTAGATATCTCAAAAGTGGGCGGAGCTCGGAAAAGTTGTAAACTGCAAACTCTCTTGAAATTAAATTTGGAGCAAGGTTGGAGTCGACAACTTTTTTCTAGCTCCGCCCACTTTTGAGATATGAGCAGTTCTGATTCAGGAAGTTCTTATTTAGCATACCGCCGCGGTTTCGAATATATCTTTTTTTAGTGAATATTTTTCCATTAATTTGACTGATTAATGTGTCGCGGTACTATGACCCGTTACGACACTCAGCTCGAAAAGTAATGAGAGCTTCTAGCACCGCTGTTTTATTTTTCACGCGTCCAGTACTTTGTGAGCGGAGTGTGGTAGCGATTTACGGTTCCGCGACACCATAACTATTGTGAAAGCAGTTTAAAATTCTGCGAAACTAACCGGATCAGCCGACGTCTTTTTTCCTTGGAAGAAGCAACTGATCTGCCGGAAAAGTCGACGGTACTCCTCGTTGTATTTGGTCTGAAAACACAAATTTTGTGGGTGACCATCTTGAATCAGACACTTTTCGAATATATAAGAACTCTGGTATTTCAAAATTTTAATTTTCTATCTGGAAATATTGAAATCTGAGATAAAAATGCTGAGCTTCTGAAGAATAATACGGATTTTGAGAATTTTCAAATAAATCTGATCAACGAGAGTAAGCTTGAAAGAAAAGAAAGTTATTCAGAGCTCCGAGAAACATATTTTTTTTTTACTTTTTCAAAATCATGATTTGAGACCTAATTTCATATTGTTTCAGTGAATACGTAGCAGCCACTGTCTTGATTACACATTCTCCGAAATTTTCCAAAAAAAAAAATTCCAAAAAAGATTTTTGATTTTTGCTGGTTCAAGTACATGATATGACCCTTATCTCAGCATTGTTTTAGTTTTCTCTTGGTTACGATCATAACTCACATTATAAAGTCCATAGATAATAGGATTCAAGCATGAATTGCTCATTGCCAACCAATGCGAAAAGAAGAACACCAAATTGATATACTTCCATTCATTGATTTCCGATTTCAACTCATTCAACAGAAGATACGTCTCCAGAGGGAACCAACAGAGGGAGAAACAGGCGACAACAATGATGAGAGTACGCATAAGCTGCGATAATTGAGTGTTTGGAGGAACCATCGAAACCACGGATATCTATTTTTATGGGATTAATTTTTTTGGATTAGTACAGGCCATCAAGAAAAATCACACGGTGCAGAGAGTGAGAGAGGTGAGTAAGAAGAAAAAAGCTGATAGATAGAATACAACAAGACACGGAAATAGAATATAACAGAATATGACAGAGAAAAACTTTACTGTTTTCTGCTGGATTGAAAACTGTAAGTTTTTACTGTTGGAACATTGGTAGTTTTGTAAGCACACCGCAAACTTTTTGTGATTGTGAAGTGATATAAAAAAGAACCTGTACACAACGAAAATGCCGAGAAATCCCATGCTACATCTATATTCGTAAAACTCACTTTTTGATTAGCAGCTTTAGTCTCATCCATTTCGACTCGAGCCTTGCTCAACGACCAGATCTTGAGAGCAATCATAGTGTAGGCAGTGTCAAGGATGACCATTGGGCAGAAATATTGGATGATGACCAGATAGACGTTGTAGGACTTCCACCAACCAGCATCGGCGTATGTGGGGAGGCACTGGAATGAAGAGCGTGTGAAACCAAAAATAAGGACAAGATTGCGGCTTGAAAAATTATACAGTTTCATTGAGCTAATGTATCAGTGAATTATTTTCAACAAATATTACGTCGGGTTAATAGCGTTTCTTCAAACGAAGTGGCATTAGGTATCGACCAGGTATAATCTTGCACTGCGCGCAATTGAAAATTATATCGGGGCGGGGCTAGTAAATCGACATTCTGAAAACACCGAATGCCACTGGTTTGAAGGCACAATACATTACAACTATAGAATCAGATGTTATTGATTTTCATTTGCCTTGAAGCATCAGTTATCATAAATATTAAAAAACACGGCTTTAGTTTATACAGAAATTTACTCACAATATCCTTTCAATCCACTGATAAATCGAATTGTAGTCTTTTACAGAAACGAAGAATGTATTATGGTAGTTCTAGTTATTATTGCAAATCCAAAAGTTATAAAGTTTTAATGAGCTAATGTATCAGTAAAGTATTTTCGAGAACCTAATTTAAACCAAATTACTTTCTATTGAACTTCATTTCATGAAAATATTCACTGTTCATAAGTTTCAGTGGCCTATATGCCTAAAATTAATTGCGGTTTCAAGATGACCAGAAATTTACTGACATAACTCACCCACTTTTAATGGTCCCTCAAATACAACGTTCCCTTATTCAAACCTAACGTCTCACCTGAAGAATTGTCGTATTGTATTCATCTTCCACTTCAAAAAGTGTCATGAAACAATCCATGTGGAAGAGAAACTACTAATGACATTATCCATATGACTAACACACATCTCTTTGCAGATCTTGAACTCATTTGGGAGCACTTTTGAGAAGAACATTGTTCGGAATTCGTGGACGGCAGAGAGAACGAGAGTGAAGACGGAGACAGTGAGAGCCACTGTTTCCACGTATGGGACTATCCGGCAGAGTGGGCGAGGAAGGAACCATTCCTGGAAGAAATTGTGGAGTTGTTAGGGAAATCGCTACATGTGTGGGGGCAGAGCTTCAGAATTTTCAGTTTTATTAACAGGGCATACCAACAACTGCTATGGAAATGGTTCTTTTCTATTTGATAACATACTGAAACCGAGATTATATATGATGAACAGCATTACTAAAGGATCTCTCAACTGACTAGAATGCGTTGGGGACCTGCGGTGCAATAGAAAATAGAAGATTAGAAAGGCCACCACGTCTTTATTTGATTATATAATTTTTCTCATTTCTAAAATATGTCTTGAGGCGTGAACCCAGATATTCCAAAAATCGGCTGAGCGATTATCGTTTTTGAAACCAGCGTGAAAATTCCAATCGAACCCAAGTTGTCCGGTTCCGAACGGTAACCTATGAACGATTTTAGTTTTATTTTTTGCCCAGTTTTTCACTAAATTCCAGTTTTTTCTTTGACCTGGAAAATTTTTGAACTAACGATTTTCTAATTATTTTTCCTTCTCATAGAGTATGATCAGGGCTACAACCCCATACGACGTTGACGACCGAATTCAGTTCGTGAGCTCAACTATAGGCCGGAAACTGCGGTCCTATAACCAAAATTAGAGCACATTTTTATGGCTCACAAGTGGCAGAGTGGTCCGATTGACTTGGGTTATGGTTCATTTGATAGAGCTCATTGAATCACATTTCGCCCAAAAATTTGAGACAAATTCTTCCAAAACTGTGTCAACACCGTTCAAAAACAAAAATAAATTTCCAAATTTCAGGCCAAATTTTTTTGACATTTTGGCACTTTTCACTTTCCTCGCTATAAGTCGGCTCAAAGTGATCGGATCATCACACCGAAAAGTTCTCCACAAAGCCAATACAGTTTCACGTGTGCCCAAACAATTTCAGAGCGCTCACTCAAAAATGCGGAACACACGACACAGGCGAAGTTAAAAATGAGCGATTTTTTACGGAATTTTTTTGACATTTTTTGACAAATTTTTCGTAACATTGGATAATTAGAATTTAAGGGAGAAATTACTAAAGGATCTCTCAACTGAAAATTTTGCCAGATTTTATTCAGAACATCAATTTTAATGTGACAAACTTCAAATATGAATTGCTTCACTCAAATGTTCGTTTGAGTTCTCTTAATGCCGGCTCAAAAAATTATTTAATGCTCCACGTACTTATTTTTGGCTCGGCAACATTTAGAAGCCAGACGTTTCTTTAAATATTGCAGAGCCGTTACCCTGCATAAATTGACTTGTTTCAACAATCTCCAAAGGCTATTGCTAGGATTCCGAGTCCAACAAGCCAGGCTGGGTTGAGTTGCTCTCATGAAAGTTCCGGTTTGTGCCGGGCCATGTATTTATTCAATTGACAATAACACTATAGTTCAGTTGGTTCCTGGCTTCAGAATTAAATTTTTTGTTTGCCAAACTTCTAACACTTGAGCTTTTAATTGAAGGATCGTGGTGGGTTTGAGCCCATACCCAGCCTGGCGGGGGACACTAGAAGAGCTACCGGCTGTGTGGGTATTCATTCCCCAATCGCAAAAACTACCGAATTTCTTTCTGTCTATAACTGAGAAATGTTTTTCTTGTGTTCATCGAATTACTGTTTCAATGGTTCCAGATCATAAAGGTGAAATCTTAAACCTTCACTGTAGGAGTAATTCTCACTATAAACCCCAGTTCTCACTATCTTCTTTTTCCTATTTCAGTCAGAAAGTTCTCTGAATTCCGAAATTTAGACCCATTTGTTCTCTATGAGTTGAACATCAAAACAAGCGCGTTTCTTGTTGAAAAGAAAAGTTGTTTTCCTTTTCTCTTCACACTAAAAAAACGAAAGATTAATCTGTTTTTGAATCTTTTTTCAACTTTTCTCTTCTTTTTGAACCGCCAAAAAAGAAGAGAAAATCCATGTTGCAAAATGTAGTCCCTCTTGTTTTTGGGTTCCACCCTCTTCCCCCGAAAAACAATAATTCATAAAAATCAGACTACATTTTGTATCCCTTTCCGGAAACAGATCGAATGTCATTTTTCATTTTATTTCAACACTTGGAGAGGAGGGAAAGAAGAGAAAGAGAGTAAACTCACTTGAAAAAGGGCGGCTTGAAATTTGAATGGGATTGCAAATATACCAGTGAACAGATCAGCGAAACCAAGGTTCAAAATGAAGTAGGTGGTGATCGAACGGACTCTGAAATAAGAAGGAAAGTTGAACAAATAAAAATGTTTCAGACAACTGATTTAGGAGAATCCAGTAGTAATTTCGTATTAGGAGTACCATTCCTTTAGAAGGCAACCAGTCGGTGGCGCCGCCTACGGCGGCTCACCTCCTTTTTGTTCGTCGCTGCGCTCCTCAATGGGGGGTGTTAGATTGCCACGCTGAATATCATTTCTAATCTTGGGGCAGGGATGCACCTAAGCCTTTTTCTAAAAATCCAAAAATTTCGAAAATTTAAACTCCCTCCAAAAATTTCGAAAAATTTGAATTCCCGCCAAAATTTTTGAATTTTTGAATTCCCGCCAAATTTTTTGAAATTTCGAATTCCCGCCAAAAATTTTGCAAATTTGAATTCCCGCCAAAATAATCAAATGTTTTGACACTCTCGAAGTTTCTAGAAGTTTCTGGAAAGTTATCTATCTATCGCTTGCCAGTGGAGTTTTCAAGTACCGTAACTACCGTAATCCTACAGTAATCTCCACCATTTTTTGTCGGTGTACTATTGGGGTCCCTTAGGTAGTACATGCAAAAAATGGAACAATTCTGAGCACTCTGAACCCCTTTTTTAGATTTGATTCGGAGCTCGGATTACTGTAGCTACCGTAATCCTACAGTAACCCAAGCTCCAAACGGTATAGAATTGAAGCGCTCGGGGACCCATGACCATGTGCCAAATATGATAGAAAACGGTCGAGGGGTACAAAAGTTATTCAGTGAGAAGTGCTGGACAGACACACACACACACACAGACAGAGCTTGCCGCTTAGTATATAGATAGATAGTTTTGATTTTAAGAATATCGAATTTGTGTAATTTAACCAGAAAATTACAGTCACCTTACTTTCTGCTGCTTTTAAATTGAGTGAACATAATATTGAACTTTTATGACATAAATTTCCAGAAAAATGAGAAAATTCTGAACGGAGTGTCTTTTCTTTTATTAATGGCTACTGTAGTGACATAGAATCAGCTGAAACAGTGAGCGGAATGATCAAGAAACGTCGAAAAACGGTATGATGAATATCTAGCTAGTTTAAAAAAATCTTTTTTTGACGGAGACCAAAGTGTTCACTAAAGTGAAGTGATGCTAAAAGTTAAGAAATTGCCATTTCAAAACGGTATAAACTGCGCATTATAGAGTGTGTTTTCATTTCCTATCGAAATTCTGTAACAGAGGCACAAACAGTACTTCAGGTTCAGACCAGAACATTTCGATGATCTACGAAATATTCAAAAAGTGGACAACTAGAAAAAATTTCACAAACACCAGTTGAAAATTTCTTTAAGTGAATCTTCCTGGTAAACCACAAAACCATCGAGGCACGTGGCTCTCAATAAATAATACTGGGTTGGCCCCAATCACAAAAATTACGGTTACTGGAATGCTATATTTGTGCTAACTTATATAAACTGTTAATCATTCTATTTAGCCTTGTTACGATACAAAATGAACAAACTGAAATCGCGAATATTAGATACAGAATACAGAAGCTGCTATATTAGTTTCAAAAAACAGTCCATATTTTTTTTAAATTCGCAAAATTTTTTCTGACGAACTAACAGAACATTGGTTTCTCGTGCTGATCAACTAACAATCAACTTCCTTCTCTTATCCTCCATAATCTTTGACTTTCCTTCCACAAAAACTTCTGAACTTCACGACGTCACACCATAACTCTTCTCCCAAAGCCCTTCAAGAACTCCCTCCGAACTAATCACTTATTCTTTCTCATAAATCAACGAAACAATCTGTTTTTCTTCTAGAATTTTAAGCCGAAACTGAATACTTTCAAGAGTAGCTAACTAACAAAGATGCGTGAGAAAAACGTGTCATCCGTCAGTTTTTTCTTCCAGTTTCCGGGTTAAAAATAACAGGAAACAGAGAAAGATCGAGTTTCCAAAATATATCTTCAAAAATCACATGATTTCTTATATTGAATGAGAGAGAAATTTTTCAGTTTCAACTAGTCATCAAAGTTGTTATTTTTTTAAGAGATCTAGTTGTGTTCTCCTGTTGTTTATGTACTAACCTCAACCTGAACAGAGTGATGTAAAGCACCAGTGAGTTTCCAATGACAGCCATGAAGGCAATGATTGCATAGAGGATGCACCATATCATCTGCAAAAATATTATTTATGTTTCGATTATAAAGTGAATTGGTGTTATGTTATACCAACCAATTTTTTTGTTTTCCCTTTAGAAAAAGAAGTTCCGTTTATCGATTCGGTGAAACGTTCAAATCTAGGGCCAGTTTGTCAGGTCATAAAATCGCTACTGGCTAGTAATCGGTAGGAAACGCCAACTGTATTGAATGGAAAGAGCCCTTTCAGCCCTCATCGCACATCATTTTGTTAGCAGAATATGAAAGGATATGTCTCCTGTGATTTTCTAGGAGCCATTAAAAATTAAAATTACGTTTCATATGAGTTCTTTCCTTGTTGACGAGCTAATAACCGAGATAGGATAATAGCATGTTCCTGAAACGAAAGGTTCAAAAACAGTGAACCTCGTATCGTTTTTTCCGGGAAGGCCGAAGTACAAACTTTACGGATTCTAAATCTACAAATAATCCTGAACTAAACTACGTAGTCAATATGACGCAACAAATCAGCCATAATCTTATCACTACTTTCGTACATTTCCACTAGTGCAGGGTTCATTTCCACTAGTGCTGAAACTCTCTTTTTTGTTAACTACACTTTATTTTTCAAAGTTAATAAGCTTGGAGCATAACGAATTATTGATCGGTCAACGTGGAAACAAACGTTCAACAACAGTGAGCCCAGAGTCTTTTTTCCCGGAAGGTATAAACAAATTCGCTGATTCTCAATATCCAAATATTTCTTGGCCGAAATACGCAATCAATCTGATAGCTGAAGGTTTCACTAAGAGTAACACTTGCGCTCTCCAATTAAGATCCAGGTACAAATCCAAAGTGAGTAATAACCAACAAACTACGACTCAAGTACGTCTGTGGAGAATATGATATTCTAGAAACCGAAAACTTCAAAACAATCTGTATCTTTTTTCCTGGAAAAGCCTAGATATAAACTTCACTGATTCTCAATCTCGAAATATTCCTAATCCAAAATACTGGTTCAATACGGCTTAATCTCTGGTACCTCTGTTACTTGTTCAATGCTTCTCAGGTACGACATCAATTATAATTCAGATAATTGTGTTTTATATATTAATCACCGACGAGCTACTACTTAAGTGGAAGACATGGTATCTGAGAAACCGAAAGTTTCAAAACATTAAGATCCGTGTCATTTTCACCGGGAAGGTCGTCAAAATTCTTACGGTTTCTCAATTGTGATGTAATCATCTCAATTTGATGGGGACCAATTCCGTAAAACATTCACAACTTTTGTTAGTACCCTTCTTGAGGTACAGTTGTCCTTAACTCAATTCTAGGTATTTCTCTCTTCCTCTCTCTCTTCCTTCTAATTTTCCTTGTTTCCCTGTCCAGTAGTGTATCGTCTCGCGAGACGGCCGTCTCGCATTTTGCGAGAAATTCTCGCGAGACTCGCAAGCAACTATCTCGCCTTGTCTCATCTTGTCTCGCTTCTGTCTCGCATTGTCTCGCGTCCGCATGTGTCTCGCAAGTGTCTCGTCTCGCCTCGTCTCGTCTCGCAATGCCTCGCAAGTTCATGTGTCTCGCAAAATCTCGGACATTCTCGCGAGACAATGCGAGACAAAAGTCTCTGAAGTAATTCCTCAAATTCACCACTTTTCAACAGGATTGGAGGTATATTTGCTCAAAAAAAACATAGTTGTCAAATCCCGGGTCGGCCCGAAGGCTCGGATCCAAGAAATTTTTAACTTTTTTTTTCAACAAATTTTGCAATTTTTTTGAAATTTCGATTCTTTTTTAACTGAAAGTTCATTAAAATTGTGTGAAATGCTTCAATTACCTGGAACTACACTTGCGATTCCTCAATTTTTGATATCAAAAGTAAGGCCTCCGGGCCCGTATCGTGACAACTATGGGAAAAGTTGGAGCTCTGAAAGCGAACCAACCGATAATGAAGATACTTCGCGGCTTGTAAAGCCGCGGCCGACCGGCCGGCCACAGCTAGCCGTTAGTTTCTTTCAGCCTTGCCTACATACATATGAGTGTTCCCACCCCCTTTAACATCTATTTCAAATTGATTCACCTCCAATTCGGTTTAAAAGTGGTGAATTTGAGGGTTTACTATAGAGGTATTGTCTCGCATTGTCTCGCGAGAATGTCTGAGATTTTGCGAGACACGTGAACTTGCGAGAAATTGCGAGACGAGACGAGGCGAGACGAGATACTTGCGAGACACATGCGGATGCGAGACGATGCGAGACACATGCGAGACAAGGCGAGACGAGGCGAACCGAGTCACTTGCGAGACAAAGCAAAAAATGCGAGAATTGTCTCGCGAGTCGACACACTACTGTCCAGACAACTCTTAAAAAAGAACACAAAATGACTTCACCTTCAGGGAGATAATTGTCTCCAAAACAGAACATCTAATTACTCTCTCTCTTTATTTCCAGATTTCTTTATTTTCTTTTTCCTCTTCCTCAATTCTTTGTTCCTTTTTTGTCTGATGTGCAAGAGGATCTTTGGGCATTAATCCCAATTCTAAAATGTGGATGAAAAAGGAAATTGAAAGTGAAATTAGGTGGGCGGAAGGGCGGGGGGAAATTGAATTCAAATGGTTCAAATTTGGTTAGACCTCAGATTTTTGTTGACAAACAATACGGAAGTCTTATGAGAATCACTTTTTTACCCTTGTTGTATAAAAGTGTAGCCAAGACTGTTATAATAATACTTTTGTAGAAAATCAAAATGTAAATGAAAAAATCACAGTTTTCCGCAGTCTTGAAAGTTTCTAAAGCTTCCTTGGAAATCGATTGATAATCAGTCTTATGATCTAATAACAAAATCGTGTAATTTCTTCCAGATATAATTTTCGAAAATTGGATTCGTTCGTCAATATAAAAAACAATATTGAAATTTGGAATTTTAGATTAATTATGAGCCATCAGTAAACAACTATGGAAGTGAATCTTGAGGCAAAAAAATAGCTGGTAAAAGGAATAGGACTGAAAACTAAAATTCAGAATGTACTGTTTCTCAAATGTATCAAGTTTTTATATGGATCCACAGGATAATTGGTGTTGCTCGGTGCTATGGATTCTTAAAGATCGAGTGTTTTTTTGAGCAGAATGTGTCAGGAAACAATTTTTCAACGAGAAACTACAGTTTCAGTTTTCGCATAATTTCATCAAGGTATTGTAGAAGTTAATATGTCAACTAGGCAATAATTCAAAAAAAAATTATACAGACGTGGCAAAATATATATGCAAATTTTTTAACCGAAGGAAACAATCATAAGAAAAAAGAGAATTTATAAAGTGACCACTATAAAAGCTTTTAAAATCCTTTACTAACTTTACTGTTTCACAAATCTGTGAAACAACTATGTTAATTTCAAATGTATTGGGTTGATTGAACGAGTTCTACTCCCACAGTGAGTCTTTTTTCAATCCGTTTGAGAATTCGCCAGTCAGTACTATCAAGTGCGTTCAAAACGTTTCTCTTGTTTAATAGTGATGAAGATGGTCTTCAAGTCGTGAAATTAGAGAATTTTTGAAAAAAAATACTTTCAGATCCGTTTTCAGTGCACTCGATTATACTGGTCGACAAACTTGCAGAAAATTCTCAGACGGATTGCGAAAAGTCTTTGCCAGATGCTCTCATCAACGTCTAGTGGAATTTTGCCGAAATTATTTGTTCCATAAAAGATAGACATTTAGGTTTATAGTTACCGATGACTATGACAGCTTCTTCTCTCGCAATAGTTCACCAAGAATGGCAGTCGAGCTTATATTTGTGCAATAAAAAGGGTTTTAAAATGAGTATTTGTGAACGATTAGTACAAAACATCGGCTGATATTTTTTTAAAACCTGTTAGAAACAGTAAAAGGTTTTTTCACAGTTTTATGGTTACGGTAAATTTAAAAAGTAACGGTTCAGAACTACTCCAGGGCCCTATTACTGTAAGTTATTATAATAGAAGAACAAGAAAATTTACAGAATTTTTTGTTTGAGAAGCAATGGGTGCTAATTTCAAAGGGATGTGGAGACATTCGACTAATCTCCACAAAAACGAGAGAGGGAGAATCCTAATAAGCTATCTGTTGGTCAGAACCCAATAACTATAGACTAGAGTTAAATAAACGCTGTTTCAAATAAAAATTATCAGTTGTCACGTGAAAAAAGCACATTAATCTTTTTGTATGGTATTGAAATCTTAGAAAAATTCAACTTACCAATTCTAAAGGAGACAGCTCATAGAACGGTTCTTCTGTCGGCCCAACCGACGTCGATCCGGATGACGTCGGGGTGGTCGATTCAAGAATCGAAGAATCATGAATGATTGTTGAGAAGTTCATCGAGAGAGAGAGAGACTGGATGCTCTTGCTCGTTTGCGACGTCTTCGTTTCCTCCTCAACCAAAAAAATGGGCGTGGCTTAACCGGGGGCAGGGACTCGAAGGGAGAGAGAGAGAAAAGAGCAATTAGGAGGACAAAAAACACCGAAAAAACAACAAGCACACGGAGAAAATGATGGAGTTCCAGGACAAGGAGAAGAAGAAGAGGGAGAAGAAGCCTGTTTATAATATTTCTGTTGCACATGTCTCTTCAGAGACATGGTAATCTGATTAGAATAATAGGAAGGAGAAGAAGGAACGCTACTTTCAAAAAATGAAGAAGAAGAAGAAGAGATTCTAATAGAAGATGGAGGAGGGGAAGGGGGCGGAGTCAAAGTGAAAAATGAAGAGAGAGAGCAAAAGAAAGGCTCTTTTCTCTCTCTATATAACTCATATGGGAAAGAAGAAATGAAGGAGAACGGGAGCATATTGGAAGTGAAAGAAGGGCGAGAAGAAGAAGAAGAAGATGACGGATGCTTTGCTTTTTGGGTGGCATTGACGGAATAAAAAAAAGATGGAGCAGAAGAAGGCGGATGATAATCAGGATTCACTTCATTTTTTGACACTGATGTTTACAGTTTTTTTGGGGAAGACGGGAAAACAAGTTAGGGTGTTTGGTGATGGTGGAGACCAGTGACCTTTTGGAGAAATATTTGGGCGTGTGAAGAGTACACTCCAAGGAAATCTGGTGCATTAGTGATGAAAAATCAGAGCGAGAGAGGAAGGAAGATTTGGCTACAGTCTTCAGACGATCAGAGAACATTAGGAAGATGAAGTATATGGGTTACCGAAACCGGACATAAAATATGGGTTACTGAAACCGGACATAAATTGGTTTAGAACATTCTGAACAGAACAGTGTGGCTGGAACAAGATCGAAAACAACTTAACAAAGATAAGCACTTAGTGAAACAGCGAATATATCGATGCTGATTTACCGTTTTAACCTGCTTTTAATTTTCAAAAGATCTGCGGAAAGTCATTGGGTTCGGAAGCGGCTGTATTGAAAAAGACAATAAGCACCATTCATTTTAAATGAACTTTTGGCTGTTGGATACAAAAATTGACCTATACTCTCATTGATTTCCAAGGTATGAATGAGGATCATAGAAAGATTCAGAGTGACTAAAATCACATCTTTTTTTAGTTTTGAAAACATTGGAACGTCTAGCATGAGGGAAATGAGCTACAATATAAACGTATGTAGTGAAATAGAAAGTTTGAAACCTGGATTAATTGGTTTACCGTTCCGATGAATAGAAATATACATCGTTAGTTTTCAGGCATTGTTAACTATTTTGTTCAATTATTTTTTTTCGAAGGTATTCAAATTTTGAAAGACTCACTGAACATTGCGACCAACGATTCATAAAAAAGGATCATCCTATGCATTGGAAGAAACTGTTATTATTTCCGAAAAAATTTCAGCAAAGCTCATCCAGCATTGTGACACCTACACCTAAATTTCATAAGAACTTTCCATTAGAAAATCCAATTGTATATTTCGGAGGAACATCAATGCAACAAACGAAACAAGTCACAAAGACTCACGTCTCATTATCATTCTTTCACCGCAAATAAAAGTGCGGAGCAGCGAATTTCTTTCTGCTTCGAAATACCGTTTTGCGAATTTCGTATCAAATAGAAGTTTGATTCGAACAATTTCTCTTATCAATTAGAAGAAACGAGAACTTTTTCTCCAAATCTGTTCTTTCAGAAGCTCAAATGTAGTCTCACGGTCTCTACCTACACGTAAATTTCATAAGAACAATGTAAACCAAATTATATGGTTTTTCTGAGATGGACGACCATTAGAACAAACGAAACAAGCCACAAAAACTAGCATTTTGAAACACAAATAAAATATTTTTGGCACATGATTGGGAGGTTTAGAAAGGAGGGAAGTTCCGCTGGAATAACGAAATAAAGCGTTAAAATTGTTTATAACTATCAATATTCTGCGATTTTTTCTCCCACAATATTAAACCACAACAGATTCTTAACTGGTATGCAGCTAGTGAAGCAGATAATTAAAATATAGGAAACAAGTGATTTACAGTTTCAAAGAGTAGATATGCGTTTCGATAGTTTTCAGATATTGCTATTCTTATCTCACCTCAAAAAAGGGCAAAAATAGAAACAAAACGTTGAGCAACTGGTATTTGAAAGCTGTGAAGGCGTTTCTGACCCTGTTTCACGCCATTCATTAGTTGCGAAACGTCGCGGATGTAAGCAAATTGACTTATAAATTAGAAGTAACAGTGGCTTTCTTTTAGAGGAAAAATGAAATACTGCCTCGACCTATCCTTAATTTTCATAAGATCTATGGGAAACAGTAGCGGGTCAAATTAAGTTACCTAGAATGAAACAAACAAAACAAGCCACAAAAACCAGAATTTCGAAACCCAAATAAAACATTTTACATGATTCACGTGCCCAATTCTGAATCCAATGAACCATTTCATTTTCAATAAATAATTCAAAACTTCAATGTTTCAGGAACACAAAATATATACTTGAGCACCAGTTCTAACAATGTTATGTCGGTTAATGGAACAAAACCAATAAATTGCAGGAAATGATAACTTAGTGATTTCCAACGCGAAATTTTTTAGTTGCTAGATTTACTACTGGTAGAATTTGTTTGGATAAAAAATGTATTCTTACCAAAAATCTACTTCCTCCCTCCAACCTTCTCTTACACACAGACAGATATTCTATGTTGATATCAAAACCAAAAACATTATCTGATATTCACATATATAATTATTTCCCCAAAACTATCGTCATCTTCGTATGTTTTGTCAGTAATTTTCTCTCGAAATCCGCTCTCGAAGCAGTGTTTATCAATATTTCTAAGAACTTTGAAACATCTCATTATTTTCATTTTAAGACACAAAAATCTCTTTGAAAGAACTAGGTTTAGAAGGGATTTGGTTCTCAGTGTACTTATAACGATTGATGATCATTTTGAAACAATAAATTATCTCGGAGAGAGAGAAAACATTGGAGAGATTTTGTGACGTGAAGTTAGGAAACATAATAAATCAGAAGGGGATTGTTGTGGATGCAGGTGTGAAGACTGAAATCATGATATCTTGTCACCTGAGGTGGAGGGAGTAATCGGATATTCGGGATGAAATTAACAGACAAGTGACAAGTCAAAGGTGAGAATTTGCTTCGGAGAGCAGGATTTTGTTTGTAAATAAGTCAATGCTCAAAGGGCAGAACCAAACTATTTTGCAACGGTCTTCATAAAATGATAATGAAACAGATTCAGTTTGTTCCAATTCTCTCAAAACTTGTAACAGACAGCAAAGGACAAGGAATCTTACATTAATTGTAGGAAAACCCTCTCTGCGTCTTTAAGACGAACAAAAACTTCGTTTGGTTTAAGAATAGAACAGTTTGACGATGGGAATGAAATGATAAGTAATCTGAGATTTGCCTAAAGTTGATTTTGAAACACGTAAGAAAACGTAAACGGAACTCTCATCAAAATGTCTTAACTCGGATAACAAACTAGTGAAACAGACCTTTATTTGAAAACTAATTAAAAAATCCGTCAAGACATAATTTTGGACTGAATTTTTCTGAATTATTTGACCTTCGAAATGAATATATTCAAAAAAAATCCAGCTCCGTCTTTTCTCGGCTGGCCGGAGACTCGTTTTTGATAGTCTCGGTTCGGACGATAATGCAAAAATGGCCAAAATTATCACCAAGACGATGATGGACAACTAAAACTTTTGTGGTGAGTTCTTATATGCGCCTTTAAGGTAGCAATGGATTATCGTATGACATTGCTGCACCAAGATCTCCAGAATAAGTTTCAAAAACCTGTCGAGAAATAATCGAATGAAATTCATTCTCAAAAACCTGATTTAACTAACCTTCCGATACCAAATCCTCATTCTGATACCGTGATTATTTTCATAAAATGTCAAAAGTTTACTGTTTCTCTCAGTGGTTTTAATTTCGGCCGCATGTTTTCTGATGTTCCCAACATCAATCTATCACTTTTTGCACGTTCCTCGCCAAAAAAGTGGCAGCACTCTTTAAAGAACTTTTTGGTTTTGACACTTACATCAATAATTCACCATTTTCCCAGCGCCTACTCCAAATTCCTTCACAAAAAAGAAGTGATTCAGAAAAATGCATTCCTTTTAACCAAGTAGTCCTTTCCTCATTGAAGATAAACTTAAATTTCTGCACGTTTTTTCTGTTTCAAATCAAATAAACGAACTAAAACATTGGAGGAAATGTTTCTTTTCAAAAAATTCGCTACAAGAGTTGTTCCCCGGGGAAACCAATGGAGGAAATGATTGAAAATGACAGGCAGGGGATGGATGGATGGATGGATTTGAGGAAGGGCAAAGAAAGTGGAAAAACGTGAGAGCCGTATGAGATGAGCTCAAATTTCGGTCAATTTCGTCCCAATTTCCCCCCAAGGATGAGGCTAAAAACAACAATGACTTACGAAGAAGAAGAAGAGCAACGTTCAGAAATCCTGGGGGGGGGGGGGTCAGGATGGGAAAATATTATGAAGATGTTCTTTCGGACTTCAGGGAAATGCAACTAATGCGATTTATACTGTAACTGAAACCATGAAATAATTGCTCAAGTAAAATGTTTTATTGAAACAGCAGTCCCATATTGTTTCGATATTGTATATTGGACTTGTTTCACACAGTTAGTATTGGGAGTAATGTAGGACTAGCAAATAAATTGTAACAGCAAATAGGTCTTATAGTCGAAAGCAGGTTGAAACTGCAAAAAAGACTTACAGTCTGTAGGTAAGAATTGTGGACTTTGACTGAACCACAAAAGTTGTCTAAGAAAAAGCAATTACTAAAACTTTGAGCATCTTCGTTTCACTAAAATTTAACTAAAACTAACCACCTTATCTTCTTGATACAGCAGTAACTTATTTTCATAGTTATTTTCAAAAACAAGAGACTATCTACTGTCCTGACCTGCCCCTACTTTTAATAATATCTATGGGAAACAGTAACAAAAAGTATGCAATTTTGAGAAAATTTTATAGGAGGAACTAGAATTATCAGAC
>GL379982.1:256713-267212 GCA_000143925.2 Caenorhabditis brenneri
CAAGTGGTAAAACTTTGGACAAAGTTTTCAAGAAGAGTTTGTGAAAAAGTGGAATACAATTTCAATATCAGCCAATATCATACGCTTTTTTTGTACCCAAATCGTCTTGACGCCATGAATGAGTTTTTCCAACTAAGCTCATAATGTATCTTACAGCTCATTTATGTTATTAGAACAGAGAATATATTTAACAGTAATGGGTTTCGGTTTTAGTTTGTAGTTTAGATGAACTAATAGTGATATCGATAATGAAAACTATAATTGAAGCTTGACCTGAATGCTACAAGAGAAACACAAAAAAATCTTTGAAGTTTCACGGATTCGCATTATTTATTTTACAGAAAACTTCTGGAGGCTCAGACCATTTACGAAATATTCAAAATGAACTCTTTCCAGACCGCCCGGCTGACTAACACAACTCGTGCTAGAAATAAAAGTTTGGTCGTGTTGCTTTTTCTTTTCAATTTTTCCGAAAATTCAATTTAAAAGGATCGGTGGTCTCGTTTCTCGTTTTCGAAAAAGTTCGAATTTTTCAAATCTAGTTACGGAGTGTGAACGCAAGACTTTCGGGATGTCTGGAATGGAAACTGAGTTTGAGAAATTGGTGTTTGGAGGAGTCCGACGTGATAGAAAAAAAGAAAATTTGTTCGAAAATACAGTTTCAAAATGTTTTTATCTAAAGACATGGGACACAAACAACAGTAGATTCTTCAAAACTGCTTCCCAGAAACCATTTACTCATCGATGTCATATAGAGGGAATGATTGACTGATCAGACGTAGATAGAAGACTTTTACTGATAATTCGCTGATACTCGGATTTATTTCCAGATTCGTCTGGCAAATCAACGAGCATGGAGGAATTACTGGATTCAAAAATGAATGTACGTAATATAGGGAAGTTCAGGAACAAGCTACTTTCAATGTTTGTAGATTGTTTTTTCATTAGGGCAAATAAGATTTTTGCGAAAAAATATCAATATTGTATTACTTTCACTGTGAAAAACAGTTTTCTGTAACATGAAATCTTTTTATGTGTGATAATTGTAGATATCGAAAAACAAAGTACGGTTTCAGATTATTTTCTTTCGGGAAAAGTGCTTTGAAAACTGATTGCTTTGATAACTGAGAGATCGTCTTGAGCTTTTAGTGCTAATGCACAATACGCATGTTTTGTATCATTATTGGTTTGAGTTGTTCGATATCGGGGATGAAACTTTCTTGAAACCGATAAATTTATACTTTGATGAAGTTATGAACTTACAATTAAAGGGAAATGTATTGAAAGTTTACTCAAAGCCCTTATTTTGAAAATTTCCATGTAAAACCGGATTGGACTGCCTGGGAAAGTTGCGGAGTTCCAAAACTGATCTGTTGGTCAGAGTATAACCGAAAGTTAACTTTGTGAAAAGCCTTTCGCCGAAAATATCGGTTTCAGAACGCTTATACTTGATGGAGGTGCTGTGTTGTTGCCACTAAGACTCATCACCAAATTGACTCATCACCAAATTCTTCCGCAATCTCAGTAAGGTATCAAACAGGCCTTCAAATTGTTGTGACTTTGCTGAAACCGATGAACTTGTTACAACCACCAGAACAAAAAGAGAAAAGTGACTACTGCACCATCTAGGTTCAATAGATGACAAAAAATAAAATTGCTTCATCGAAAGAAGCCCGGTTTCAAAATTGTCTAATCTAAAGAATTTCTTTCCGATTGTGTTGGGTGCATAATTTGTTTTTGTAGCGAAACGTATGATAACACTTCTTGGAATAAAATAAAATAAGTACGCATTTTCATATAGGTTAGAAGGAATTCAAATTCCTAAGTTTGTGTGCTTTCAAGACGTTTCCAGCGGTTTTTCATAAAACTGTCGATTCGTGTTTTGTCTTCCTCCGAACACTTTATTTTTTGTCACTGGACATAACTTGACTGTGTGAAACAGTTCATTTTTGTTAGGACATCGTCACATCTGTTTTTTTTTTCAATGCTTCATCCTATTTTCATAACAAGAGTTTAAAGTAAAGTTTATTGGGTTTCCTTCAACCAAAACCAGAGACTCTCTTCTCAATTAAAACTCGGAATTAAACTTCTGAGAAAATAAAACTTGAAAAAAAAGAAGTCAAAGCAGTTTTAAAAGTTGGAAACGAGTGCATAATATCTTCTTTTTGCAGTCTCAATTGTCATAACATCTGTGTGCGTTCCTTGTTTTATGACTGCCCACATGTTTTTTGTTATTCGGTTTATGACGTGGCAGCTGTGCTTATTCGAGAACAAGAGCATCTTTTTTGTAAGATTCATTTGAAAACTCGGGACGAAAAGTGGACGAATTTAAAGAAAAGGAAATGCAAGGGAGCACTGGATGAGGGGTTTTTTTGGAAGATTTTTTGAGAGCAGAATTTGAAAATTTGGAATAAAATTAGAAAAAAAACAAAAAAGTATTTCTTAAAAGAAGAAAGAGATAAAGACACATGTTGAAACGGACCATTTTAATTGATATTTTTCAGGAAATTTTGAGACAATTTCAATGGAAAAAAGTGATTTTTCAGAAGAAAATCGGGATTCAAAAAGAACAGAAAAGAAGCTTGGAAGAGGAGAAATAGGGCAACCCGTTGGAAATGAAACATAACGTTTTTCATAATACATATTTTATTGTGCCGTCATCACAACTCCACGATAAGGTCCTTGCATTTTGAGGTACTGTATCACAAGTGATGGTCCACCAGCAGTGATTTCTGGAGGGATTTGGGATAATGGAGAATTCTCGATTGACATAATTTCGAGGGATTGACAAAGGGCCAACTCGAATGGGAGGTTATGAAGAGATGAGTTGTCGTTGAGGTACAGCGATTTCAGAGAGTCCAGGTGACCTGAAAAAAAGAAATTAGGTTGAGAATCAAGAAATTACTGTTTCGAATTCATCAGGAGTATTATTTGAACTTTCGGATTTGATACGGTTCATCTATTTCATCAGTAATCGCTGTCAAATTTTTAACTCCTCATAAAAATATTCATAAAAAATTTTGCTTAGGTAATTTTGGTCGGTTTGAATTGCTGTCCGGCTTGGAAGCAACCCCGAATCAGAAGAGTTTGGCCTGAATCGGCTAGTTTAGCCCGAAAAAGACAAAATGGGCCTGACTAACCCGATTCATTCCTAATAGACCCATTTGGCCAGAATCGGCCAGTTTGGCTTGCTCCGGACCGTTTGGTTCGGTTTGGCCCGACTTCAGCCGTTTGGACCGATTCGGACCGATCCAGCCAGTTTGTGCTGAGTTGGGTCATATCAGGCCAAGTAGGTGGGCTCAGCTTGGATTTTCAGTTCCGAGTCGGGATAATTCTGATCCAGGTAGCCTCCCAACCAACAGTAGCGCTAACTGGAAAGCTGCTAGATGTCAAGCGCCGGACTTTTTCAGTTCCCATTTCAAAAAGTACCGTCTCAGTATTCTGATCACTTTCAAAATATCACCGTTTCCACTCTATCAGAACTATCAATTCAGTTTTCCCTTCCAATCGTCACGGACTTACCAATTTCCTCCGGAATCGCTGTCAAATTGTTCTCTCCCAATCTCAAATCTTGAAGTGAACACAGATTTCCAATTGATCTTGGCAATGAGACAATCTTATTCGATTGAACCCAAAGTTTTGTCAGATGCTGAAGGAATCCGATTTCAGTTGGTACTGTCTCCAATTCATTTTCCTCGAGATCCAGCTCGCGGAGTTTTTTGAGATTTCCAATTTGATTCGGAAGCTTTTTGAGTTGATTGTTGGACAGGACAAGGATCTCCAGGTTCACAAGTTTTTCAATGTCTTCCGGAAGAACCTTCAGTTGATTTGTGGAGAGATTCAGTTCGGTTATTGATGTCCATGAGCCCATGTCTGCAAAATTTCTATTTCGGTTTCAAGAAGTTTACTTTTTTCGGGAATATTTTTGAATTTGATACGTCTCGATTGAATTATATTATGTTTTATAATTTCTGTTTTAGGTTTGCTCTACATAATGTTTTGTTCTCCAAATGCCACTACAATAAAATTATGTTTCAGAATTGCCATAACAGATTTCATCAATGTATGTACATGTTACGTCTTGAATTCAACCAAGAATTGAATAAAATCCCTAAAAACTCACCAAGAGGCAGCGAGACCAGCTCATTTTCCTTCAAATTCAACTTTGTCAATCTCGTGGCTTTCGAAAAGATTCCAATGGGAATCTTTGAAATCTGATTGTGTTCCATATTGATTGTCACGGTGGAAACGAACTGTTGAGGTCCACCAGCTGGGAATGCAGTCAATTCGTTTCTTGATAGATTGACTGTGTGGATCTTGGGGAGCATTGTTAGGAGATTTGGCTGAAAAAATTTCCGTTTTCAATTTCTGTTTCCAAAAGTAAGTTTTTATTCTCTAATAGTCCCAGCTCTAAGCTTTTCCAGTTCTGATTTTAGTACGAATTCGAAACAGAAAAAGTATTCAGTTTCACTATCCCCATTTCAAACACACTTTTCACTCTTCAGGATTTCATGTGTTTCCGCCGATGAATTTTTTCTTTTCATTTTCACCCTGGAGCCCTGTGGTGCTCAATTTTCAAAACCCTTTTTTGGCTTGCTAGAACTCACCGGTAACAACTGCAAATGGTTACTCTCGACAATAAACTCCTCGAGTTGTTGACAGTTCTCCAATTCACTCGGAATACATCGAATCTTGTTATATCGGATACCAATTCTCACGAGACTTGTCAGTTTTCCAATCGAGTACGGTAGTTCGGAGAGGTCGTTGTGTTGAAGATCCAGCTGTGTTAGGGATTGGCATTCACCGATTTCTGGAAAAAAATTAGACATAGAAATGATCGATGGAAAAAATCGTTGGAACGGTTCACGTTTCAGATAAAATGAAGAACTTGAAGCAGTGAAAAACGGTTTCACTGTTTTCTGAAATCGAGAAAACGGACAATGTGATTACTAAGTACTCCGAACTTTGAAAGTTTTTTCCAAAAAATATGCCTTCTGGGACCCGGGATAAACCCAAATAAATATAAACATCAGGAAATCAGCACAAAGAAAATTCAAGCTTCGAAATTTTTTGCTGTTTTCCTAAAGTTTCCTAAGTGATTTGATATAACCAAATCCGCTTGTAACATCTTATTAGCTTTCTTTCTGAAAACATACCTTCTGGGACCCTGGTCAAATGGTTGTAGGAGACAAGACAGACAACCAGTGAGGTCAATTTTCCGATGGCAGATGGAAGCTCTCGAATTTTATTCTCTCGAACATCCAACATTTTTAGTTTGACAAGATTTCCGATTTGTTCGTCGACAGCCACAATTCGATTGTACCTCAGCCATAATGTTTCCAGTGATGTGATCTTGTAAATCACAGGAGGGACCTGGAAAATGATAGATTAACCTCAGTATATAGTTTTTTATATTTTGACTACTTTACACGGACTAGAGTTTAGCAAATCCATTGGAATTCATTTTTTTTGTGTTTTTTGTGACATTTTTGAAACACTAATTTCACTTTCCCCTTTTTCTCCGAACTCTTACCTCAGTCAACTTGTTATGCCTTAAATCGAGTGTTTCCAGTGATTCCAATGAAGCGAGAGAGTCCGGCAGAGAAGTGAGAGCATTTTCAGAGAGTCCTAGTTTTTTCAAGTTCACCAATTGTCCAATTTCCGTTGGCAGACATGTCAATTTGTTCTGTAATCAGAGAAGAAATTGTTTATTGTCTAGTTTTGATTGAATTGATAATTTATGATGACCGGAAATGGGGGAAGTCTTCGAAACAAAAAACCCGTTTTATCATCGGGAAGAGGAAGAGAGAAAGCGTGGGTGCATGTTTGTAACTATTGCCATTAATCTAAAATTTTTTTGAAAAAAAAGATAAGGAGTTGAAGATTCTGTGAAGTGATAACACAAGGAGCAGGTGGATAGAAGGGAGGAGCAAAATATAATCTCTTTCTATTTCCGATTCATGTATTGATTATGCTATGAAACAGTGGTTTTTTTTTTGCTGAAAAATGGAAAAATTTTAGTTTTTAAAACGATTTGTTTCAGATTTGTCATAAAAACTCTACATTTTATCTTAAATCGATCGGCTTTGCACAAAAACTTCCAAAAACAAAACAAGAGAGTTCCATTTGCTGGCTTATTTTTCATTACGATCCTAGACGCCATTTGGCAGAAAACATATTTTATGGGCAACTACAATTATAGCTTTACAGATATCTTTGAAAAGCATTCTGCAGCTCGAAACAAGCAAACTTTGAAAACCCGATGATTTTTAAAAAGAGTGTGAAACTGTAACCCAAATTTGAATTTCGGAGATTCTTTTTCGAACTTTCCATAAAGTTATCAATATTTTCGCATCAACACTGACCTTGCATCAATTACTGATCTCATGATCTGCTCGTTAATACACGGCATCCCAGGATGAAATTAGGGCTCACTTTTTCTCTTGGTCTCTCGGCGAGAGGAAAATAAAAACGTAAATCAAACGTTTTGTACTGAAAAAGAGCCACTTTTGCGTTTACGAGCCGGATATGACTTTTAATCGAAATTTCAGTTAACAAAAATTGTGAAGCAACTCAAAAGATATCATTTGAGATCACGAACAACTCCCAATTCCTTTTCATCGTTGAGAACATTGCAATTGAAATAATATAGCTTATTTTCCAATTTAGCGCCGAATGAGGTTAAAACTAAGTATTGATGAGTCTCAATGTGTAAAAAGATAGTTTTACCACCAAAAAACGCTTGACAAATAGCTGCCGAAATTGAAATTCTGAAGCTCCGTCATTTTTAATGAGTTTGTGAAACATTAAAGTGATTTAGACAAACTTAAATTTCGAAGGTTCTGGTTTTTGGGAAAAAAATCACAAATCCGTTTCAAAACCCTGATAAACTTTTGGCACGTTTTTTAAACACATTATTAATGTGGTCAAAAAATATCCAAAAGTTTAGAAACGGAAACTGATGATCATGAGTGAACTCAAAGAGTGAAAGTTCATTCAATAAAAATTCCGCAACTATTCCAGAGCCCTCTTCTCTATTTGTTCAACGAGAATATAAAACAGTAATTTCGTATAGTTATTTTCTAAAACTTTAGTTGCAAACTCCCCATGAATTTGTCAATAATTTCTGTCCTATTGGTACTACGTAGGTATATATCAAATCACAAACCTTATACAAAAAGAGCTCAGTCAGCTGGGTGAGCTCTTTGATCGGCGACGGAATACTCGTGATTTCAATCGAACTGAGATCCAATCGTTGATCCTGTGCCTCCTTGCATTTGTGGAATTCTTTCAGCAGGTCCTGGAATTAAGAAGGGGTTAGAAAGAGCTCGGGATGGGTGAAAGAAGGATTTTGGGATTTTTTTTTGATTTCTGGCGGGAAATTAAAATATAGTAGTTTGTTTTAACTGAATTTTAGTTGGTCTTTTTTCCAAAGTCGCGGCTTTTATGTTTTTTCAGGCCCCTTCTGATCACAGATCAATAAACTGATGTCTGGATAGAAAATCACAACTTGCTGGAACAGAAACTTTACGCTCAAAAAATCGTCATTTTTTTCAAGATTTTTTTTTCCCATAACTAAATCTACCTTTCTCGGTTTATCAAAACCCGATCCACCACTTCCACCAACAGAATTCGATCCCTTCTCACTCAACGAATGCCTCGCCTTATTCCTGGCAAAGTTCGAGAGCCTCCCGACGATTCCACCGGGACTTTTGGAGCGTGACGTCTCCTTGGCCGGCCGAAACTCGAACTCTTTGGATGTCTCCATTCGGGTCGCCTTCAGACACAGTGCCAACGCGTCCGGTAATCGGGCCGATGAGACACTTTTACTACTACCACCGTGCGCGTGATCCAGGGTCTAATGAAACGATGAATTCAGGAATAGAATAGAAGAGAAAACGAAACGGAACAGTGTTGTCTTGTGAATATGATAGTGGATGACGAAGATGTTGATAATGATTGATAAGAAAATGAAGACTGGAATATATGATGAGAGGGGGGGGGGGGGGGGGAATTGTGAATAAGAAAGAAAGTGACGAGTCGTTGTGTGGAATGGTGAAAGTGGGAAAATGGAAAATGTGTCAACTGATAAGGGATGGATGGGCAGGAAATGACCAGCAACCCCCGATGGATACCTCAATTCAATAGAGACGTAGGAAGAGAGAGGAAATTGATGAGAAGAAGCAGGAGCCTCTCTCTCTCTCTCTCTCTCTTGGAGTTTTCTTCTCCTGAAGCAGCTCCTCCAGGAGGAGAAAAGAGCCTCCAGAATTTATTTGGTTGGTGTGATGTGTAAATGAGTGGAGTAGCACAAGGATATTTAGCAAGGAAGAGGAGAAGGATGCGGAGCCCCCCAGGAGGAGTAAAAGAAAAGAAAAGAAGAAGAAGCTCGAGGCGATAAAATTATCTCATCGAGTCCGAAAGAAATTGAGAAAACGGAGAGAAAAAGAGACAAACTAAATTTTGAAATATATATTTTTTGTTGTTTTTGATCATTGAAATCTTACGAATTGAAACGAAATCCTCGGGATCAGTCGAGGATAATAAACGTAGGTAGTTTTCGTTTTACAAGGTTTTGGGAAACAAGGATCAATAAGCCAAACGATGTTTCGATTGATTTGAGATTTTCAAAACATTCTGAAACAGTTCTCCGAAGAGGTTTTTTGAAAACAAAAAAAGTGTTTCAGTGCGATCAGAAAGTAAAGCTCAGAAAGGGCATTTCACTTGATCGACTGTTTCCCGAATTAGAAATCAGAATGTTTAACCAGAAACTTGTAGATCTTGAAATTTTGAGCAACTATCTCATTCCCTTCTTGAGATATGCATCTTCAAAGTTAGGGCACCAATGTGATAGAGATGAGAGACGCAGAGAAAGGGCAGGAGGTGAGAGTGTCTTGTTCTCTGCGTCTCTATTCTCACCTCTCGCAAACTCTTTGGAGCTGATAAAATTAGCGAAAAGTTTTCAAAGGGGAAAATGTTCGAAATTTCGAGAGGGGGGTAAATTCAGAAGACTCAATTTCCGGAATCTTGATTCTTCAACTTTGGGAAAAACCTATTTCAAGCAATTCTTACGAAAGTTACGAATAACACAGCAAGATTGACAAAACATAAAAACTAAAAGCTTTGAAAAAAACATAAACTATTTGAAACGGTATTTTCACTCGAACTATCAAAAAAATTAATGTTTCTTCATGTTGTTATAACTGAAGAATTCGAAGAACTACTGCTACGATCGATCTTTCCCAAGCTCTCTTCAAGCATGAACGAAAATGTAAAAAAAAGAGTAGATGAACCCACTACATCCCAACCCATCTAAAAAAATCTCATCAAAAATCTCAATGGCTCTTGTCATATTTCAACGATTTTCAAAGAAATATCCAATAAATCTGAGAAGCCACTCCAAAAATGGAAAATTGTTTTATGTGTGTGTATTTGGGTGTGTGTGAGAAGGCCAAAAAATGTTGCCTATTACACCACATACACAAATATAAAGAACGAGAAAAAGGGGAAAAAAGACATATCGAAAAGGGATGAGTCACCAGGGAAATACCCCCAGATTGATTGTGTCAAGGGTTAAAGGGACAGATGGGAGAGAGGAGAAGAGGAGGAGGAGAGGGGATGGAGTTGGAGAGGGTAGATCAAATAGTTTTGTGGAAATTTAGGAATGATAGGATTGAGATAGAGTCAAGGAAATTTTATTTTTTTAAGAACGGATTCAAATAGTTTTCCACGACTATTTGGTAACAAAGTGCAAAAAAATCGACAATACTAGAAAAAATCGAATATATTTTTGTAGACATACTGAAACAGTAAACCTATACAAATTTGGCAAACCCAGAATCTTTGTTTGGTGTACGTTTAGAATCGCCCCCCTAGTTTTATATAATTACCCCCCACTTGCACAGTATGGTATTGCCCCCACCACGTTCATTTCTGATCCACGTTTTCCGAAACTTCAAATTTAAACGTGGCCGCTTTACTAATCTTGAATAGTAGTGTCAAGGGTGTTTTTCCGTCATTTCTCAATTATCATGATATATCTAACAGTTACACCTCGTCTCTACAGTTGCATGTAAGTAACTTAACGGCATTTCCGCACCCTGGGAGCATAACTGACTACACCTTTCCCCCAAGCTCAGCACCCTGGGAGCACGTGGGATACGCCCTTTAAGAAACAGGCTTAGGAAAATCCCGGGAGCCAACTGACTACACCTTCTCCCCAAGCTCAGCATCCTGGGAGCACGTGGGATACACCCTTTAAGAAACAGGCTTAGAAAAATCCCGGGAGTCAACTGACTACACCTTCCCCCCAAGCTCAGCACCCTGGGAGCACGTGGGATACACCCTTTAAGAAACAGGCTTAGGAAAATCCCGGGAGCCAATTGACTACACCTTCCCCCCAATGGTGTGCTATTTTCCCCAAACCCCATAGTCCTGGGTCGATTATAGAACGGGGATCTACATCATACCGGGGGGCAATTCTATACTGTTGAAATTCCACA
>GL379983.1:8691-41118 GCA_000143925.2 Caenorhabditis brenneri
ATATATTGATTTCTTTCGACCAGAAAGAGACTACCTGCAAATAAGATGGACATAAAACTTGTAATAAACCGGAAGAAAAATTACCTGATCCTTGGGCTTGAAGTAAACGAGAAGGGGAACTGTGCGGTAGTTGTCTTCATTATGAATGAATATTTGTAGCCTATAAAAAGATTTTAAAAAGACTCATAAAACTAATACGCTTACGGTTCTTTCTTCACGATCAGCGAGAAAGTTAAGCAGGCACCTTCAAGATTCCCGTGCTCGATCCGCTCAGAAAAAAGAAGGTTATCATATAACTCATCCAGATATTCGTCGTGTTGTGGGGCGTGGGTGATGTTTCTAATGAAAGGGCCCCGGAATATTCTGTGCCCGGGAAGGAGTGGAAAGAAGTACCGTGAAGTAACCAAAAGTGGGGCGAGTAGTAAGAAGAGAAGAAATGTAACAGACATCGCTGTGTTTGAGACTGAAAAAATGAGTGGGAATGATGAGCGAGAGAAAAAAAAGCAAAAGTAGGCAAACTGATGGAAGGAGAATGGAAAGAAAGCGAGGCGGTATGCTTGGACCTTCTCCACTATTTATACGAGATGAACTGCTGAACAGATGGTGAAGCGATAAGAGGGCGACTATTGTCAAATATTGTCAAAGCTATTGTCAAATTTTTGGGTCACGTTAAAAATTTTTGGGTGACACTAAATCACCATTGGTCACGTTTTCCCGTACAGAGCCGTGATTTTTGCCTTACAATTGGATGTCTTTGATTCTGAGTGGCACACACTTCTTAGTCGGTCGCAGTGATAGGCAATGACGGGAAGTTTTGAACCTGGAATATCGAATTTTGAGTTATAAAATTTACAAAAAAGATGGAAGTTTTGGTTGCTGGAAGCAACAAAAAATGTTATTCGTTTTTACTGTTTCAGAATGAAACTCACCTTTCATTATTGAATTCTCAGAAAGAATGATGTAATTCAGAAACAATCAGAAGAAATAGTCCCAAAACACACAGGAACAAAATTAATATTCACCCACCATGATGTTTTGGTTGAGACGAATAATGAAGGACATTGAAGACTGACGGAGGGGAGAGATGAGAACAACAAAACGCAGAGATTACGGCGCAGGTGTTTTCCACCAGTACAACGTCTGTGTGTGGTGGTCTTTGCTGATCCATTTTCCTTTATCTGATCAGGAATTCCGAGAGGCCGCGACTCATTATTACGTCACTGCATATGAACCTTCTACACTCTCCAAACAGAGGACTGTATGTTCGGATTGACCTATCGATCCATCCTGTTAATTGTGCCCCAAAATCAACGCTGGGGCAATTAGGCGGTTTCAGAAAGTTGAGGAGTTAGTGTTGTAACAATGAGCTCGCGGTGTATTGAAGCAAAGAATTGCAAGAAGATTTCGCGAATGACAGCGAAACTTTCAGATGAAAATCAAGCTGGAGGACAGTTGGCCATTCTCACTTGACCAGTTTCGAGCAGTTCATTTGGAAAGCAATTGTTGTAGCAATTAGCTTTCTGTGTAATAAAACCCGATGATGACGAACGGAACGTTGTGAGAAACGACGAGAAGACTTCGAGAGGGACAGAAAACATTCAAATAGAAGTCGGAGTGAAGGACTGCTGACTCACAATACTTTCACCATTGATCCCCATCGTGTTTTCCGTTTATATCTTCCTTCAGTTTTTCCGCCGTAGGCAGCGCCACCGACTGGTAGCAAATTACTTCAGTATTCTGCTGCTCTCAGTATTCTGTTAATTGATACTGTGAAGTACGGATTCTTCTGGATATTCCAGATGGTGGTCAAATAAATAAATGTTAATCATTACATTTTGAATATTTTATTAACTGGAAACTTTCCTGTTTTATGTAGATAAAATAAATGACATAAAACTAATAATTAACCAGAATTCTGAGCGAGTTCAAGTGAAAACAGGATTTTCGACGAATATTCAAGATTACCTAAAAACACATCCTTCTCGGGGTAGAAAAAAACAAAGCAAGAAACGAGATAAGTGTTATCTAGATTGTAAAAGTTGTGATAATCATCAGTCATATTGGCGGAAAATCCAATGATGACTGGTCCATCTTCAACACCACCTTGGGCTGTTTCAAGGCCCATGATCAAAACTCCTGGAGGAATGAAAAAGTTTTCAAGTTTGTAGTTGAGTCCTGCCAACTTGGTGTTTATCTGAAAGAAACGTTGAACTAGCAGAATATAATCACCCTCACCTTATTGATGACATTTTGATGGGCCTGGTGACCAAACGTGAAGGCGGTCTCAGCTCGCACTTCTTGAGTGAGTACGTCATACTTGTGCTCAAGGACTTTGGTGTTTTGGTGGAGGTATTCTCTGGATTGGATGACAATGAAGAGGAGGCTTCGCTTCTTTCCAGACGCTAGCTTGAAGACTTCCTAAAATGTCGAATTTTTCAAAAATTGATCAGTATGCGTCAAATACCTCCAGCTCACTCCTTTTGAAGATTGTGATCTCAGGCTCCGCTCTTCCCATGCCACGGGCGTTCAAACCGTCCAATAGAGAATTTTCGAAAAGTCTGTGAATCCTCCTATTTATCACGATCAGAAAACATTTTTCAGACTCACTGCATCTTTCCCTTGTCTTCTCCCACCAAATAGCGTAACTCCCATTTCATCACAACCTTGGCTTGATGGAAGCGACTGGAAGCGACAGCTATCTTTTCGAAGTCCGTTGGCACCCTGCAATTCGTTGGGAGAACAGCTCGCTTCTTGTCTCCAAACACGATCTTTGGGCAGTCCATGACTCTGCCTTCCACTTGAACTGGCGGAAAAACGCGGATGAGTATGTCTCCTCCACAGACATCCTTCAGTCCCAATCCCACTGCTTCAGACGCCTTCTCCACTTTCTCTTTACGGTCGGCTGGAAGGTATTTTTATGAGCTCAAATTTTGGTTTTGAAGGAAGTTATTGCAGGGTCAGTTAGGGAAACTAAGTTTAATTTGATCAATTCAATGCTAAACTCACCGATTTTTGATCAGCACAAACTCCAAAGACGTTGTTGATGAGCCGTTGGTCTGTCTGCTGAAAAAACAAGAAGTTATTATTAGTTTTTACTGCTTCAGAAAAAAACCTCACCTTTTATATTTGAATTCTCGGAAGAATACGGTTAAATTAGAAAAAATCAGAAAAAAATAGTCCCAAAACACAATAAGGACAGAATTATTATTCGTCACAACCATACCATCATTCACCAGTCATGATGGTATGGTCGAGACGAATAATGAATGGCATCGAAGACTGACGGAGGGGAAAGAGGATAGAACAAGAGGACGTAGAGAAAATGAGTGACCTTACTACAGCGCAGGTGTTTTCCACCTGTTCTTTGTAGAAGAACGTCTGTGTGTGGTGGCCTTTGCTAATTCATCGTCTCCCATCTGACCAGGCATCCCGAGGGGCCGCGACTCATCATTACGTCATTGCATAAGAAACTTCTGCGCTCTCAATACAGAGGACTATGTGTTCGGATTGACCTATCGACCCATCCTGATAATTGTGCCCCAAAATCAACGCTGGGGCAGTTAGGCGGTTTCAGAAAGTTGAGGAGTTAGTGTTGTAGTAATGCGCTCTCGGTATCTTGAAGCGAAAAAAGTTGGAGTCAGGTATTCTAGTTATTTCACCTGAATTAGGTTAGAAATCCCTCTAGAATTAGGAGCATAAAATATAAATAGCTTCGCCTTGATTTGCCTGCTTGCAGCTGCCACTGAACCTGTATTGCGTAGAATGCGTTACTAAAGAAGGTCAACAAAACTGTCAGTTGAAAATCCAGCTGGAAGTCGATTGCCTTCGGCTTCTAGTTGGCCCGTCTCATAGAATCAAGTCGGAGTGAAGGACTACTGACTTGTCCTTCTTCCTTGGTAGTACACAAAAAAACATGAAATCCCATCAAAAAATGAACACAACAAGTGCATTATCATAACCTTTATTCTTGAAAAAATTAATTTGGACAGTTTAAATCAGTTCTATTACAAAATTCAATAAATTTTTCTTTAATGTAGTGCTAAAGACAGGTTCTCCGGATTCTGGAGATTCAGACTTGCAAGATCCTTAATCCTCCCTGGCTTATAGTAGACAATAGTGATGAACATGGCGATATCCTCATCAGTGCATCCCAATTGAAGAATTCTATTCACAAATTATAGCATTTCATTGATCAATGAGGTTCCATATGAGATGTGTAGACTGATCATTTCGATGACACGACCATACGGAAGAAGGAGTTTATAAGGGTTGAGAGCTCTGATTCGACGGTGGAGATAGATTTGAAAGACACTTCTTTTGAGGAGGATGGTCTTGTCGTGAGAATTGAAGGAGTCCTCGAGGTCGTCAATGAAAGGAATGAGGGTTCTCATGTCCGCTTCAATTTCCTCTGCATAGTCCATCCAGGCTTTGACAAGAGTGAGTTCGGCGTTTTGACTGATTACCTGGAAAAATATATTGTTTTTTAGGGAAAACGGATTCGGCAGTGGCTAGATGAACGGAATGGCAACAAGAATGATATCAATTTAACCCAGTCGCTCTTACTCTAGTGTTGGATTTGTAATTTTTCAACAATTTAATAAAAAATAACTGATAGTTTTGATTCGAGGACGTGGGAGAGGCCTGAATATATATATCAAATAGTGCCTTTTGTCTTGTACTAATTTATTTCCCAACTCACCTCCACGGGTACATCTCCACACGGCGGTCCCATGATTCGTTGTAATTGGCTTCTGAGCAATCTTTTGTGAAGCACGGCTCCTTTTTGTAAGAAGCCATAATTTGATCTTTCTCCGGAAATACATAAAATTACTAATCAGTTTTCAAAACTAAAATTACCATGAGCACCCAATTTATGTTGGGCCAAATCTCCAACTGCCGTTGTGAAGAAACGCTCTCTCATGTCTTCTGGTCCGTGGGCATGTGGACAAATACGACCATTCTGTAAAATGAAATTATCAAAATTTAGATTTTTGTTATTAAAAGTACCGATTCACAGAACCCATTCTCATTCAATTCATACTCGCACGGCAACGTTTTGAATACATCAACATGGTATTGGCGCTCGATGTCTCCATGAAAATGGGGGCAGCTAGAAAAAAAAACGTTTTCTTTTGAAAAAAGTTAAAATGAGTTCTTACCTATCTCCAATTGAACAAATTCCGGTTTTTTCATCATACAACTGACAATAAGTATCCGAAGAATAATTCGAGGAGCCATCTGGATTTCTAACGGAAGGACGTCTTCTTTCATATGGGTGGTGGAAGTTGAAACATTTGTAGCGATTCTTACACCTCCCGTAGATTGAGTAGATTGATTGAGTGCACTTCCGAATGCGGAAGTTCAGCATGAAGCTGAAAAAAGACCAGAATGAAAACTAAAATATTTATCGGAAAACTTACTCTTCATGATGAGGATTTTCTCCTTTAGAAGTGTTTAGAAGGAGATGTGCAACAGATGAAAAATTGAAAGAACTGAGCATTCTTAAACAAAAAGTGATTTAGAAATTTTATAAAACACAAGACCGCCGCGCCTTCGGCGCTTCAGTTTTGTTTTGTTCGCCGCTCCGCGGCTCACTTTTTACAAATGATGTTCGCGGCTTCGCCGCTCACTGTTCAGGAAAAGGTCACGGTATTTTTTTTAACTCGTGAATCTGCTGATGCCGAGACTAACAAACAAATAAACAAACAAACAAACGAAAAAATAAATAAATATATTTAGACACATCCCCTCACGTCGTTCTTTTATTATAAGAATGGGATAGTTTTGATCCGGACAGCTCCGAGTACTAGTACCTAAGAGGTTCGCCTGGTCAAGTTCTGACATGTGACCAGGTCGCATCTCTTCACCACGGAGTTGCCGAGGCTACTTTTTTAATTTATCAGCAACCACTTCCTCTTAATCCTCCACCAGAAAACACTCGGCAGAGGCCAATATCATGGAATTTCAATCAAAAAGCGCAACTTTTGCTAAATAAAAAAGAAGGTTCTCGATTTTTGCCCGTTACATTTTTGTATCTTTCTGCGCTCAAAATTTTGATTTTGAAGAATGTTGTTGCAGAGCCAGTTAGGGAACATTGATTTTATTTCAACCAATTTAGTGTCATACTTACCAATCTTCGGTCTGCGCAAACTCCTCCAGCAACTTGCTCATTGTCATCAGCATTGGCTCTTGTTGGTGAGTCGTAGATTTGGTTACTGAAAAAACAGAACGTTATTATTAGTTGTTACTGCTACAGAAAGACACTCACCTTTTATAATTGAATTCTCAAAAGAATAAGGTTTAACTAAAAATAATCAGAAAAATTGTCCCAAAAACCATAGAGACAGAATTATTACTTGTCTCGACCACACCATCGTTCACCCACCACGATGGTATGGTCGAGACGAGGATGAATGGCATCGAAGACTGACGGAGGGGAGAGAGGTTAGAACAAGAGGACGTAGAGAAAAAAGTGACCTTATTACAGCGCAGGTGGTTTCCACCTGTTCGATGCAAAAAAAAGGTTTGTGTGTTGTGGCCTTTGTTCATCTTCTCTTATCTGACCAGACATCTCGAGGGGCCGCGACACATCATTACGTCATTGCATAAGGACCTTCTACGCTCTCCAAACAGAGGGCTGTGTCTGGTAAACTTATCAATCCATCCTGTTAATTGTGGCTCGAAATCAACACTGGGGCAATTAACCGGTTTTTGAAATTTTGGAAGCTAGTGTTGTAACATAGAACTATTGGTGTATGGAAGCGAAAAAATGCAATAAGATTTCGAGAAGGTCAGCAAAACTTTCAGATGAAAATCCAGCTGGAGGACGATTGTTTTCTGCATCTGGTTGGCCCGTCTCATAGAAGAACTCATTGCTACGACACTGCGCTTTCACTAGTTTCCAACAGTTTGAGCAGTTTTGAGCAGTTTCAAGCAATTTGGAATACTAGTTTTGTAGCAATAAGCTCTCAGTGGCTGAAGCTCGATAATAACAAACGCAATGCTGTGAGTAACGACGATAAGACATCGAGAGGGACAGAAAAATTCCAAATAGAAGTCTGGGTGAAAGACTGATGATTTGTGCTTCTTTCTTGAAAGAACACGGAAAAATGCGTCTGAAACACCTCGAAACCCCTACTCCCACTGGCCAGAACTTTCTAGTAGAACAATCACCTCCTGTTGTCCCACCATAAAATGAACACAACAAGTACATTATCATAAACTTTATTTTGGTTAGAATCCATTCAAATAGTTTCAATCAGTCCTGTATCGGAATACAATAATATACTTTAATGCAATGATCATGCCACACGAACATTTTGAATTCATCGTTTTGAAAAAACGGTTTGAAATTCCAGTGGATGTTTGACTTTTGACGGCGGCTGGTAGTGGAGCGGGGACGTGACAATCTCATAGTAGATATCCTGAAGAAGATACAAAATAGTAATCAATTGGGTTTTGAAGTTGTAGTTTCGAAAACGGCTTCGAACACGTCAGAATGGTACAAGCCACCTACCTTTTACACGTTAGGTTTCTCAGCGTTCGTGCCTTTCTTTTGAGCTCCTTCTTTGGTTCCTGTCTCAACCGGCACGTTCTCCTTCTCCACAGCTTTCGTCTTATTCTTAGTGTCTTTCTTTCACTTTGAGACTCCTTATTCTATTGGGACATAGACTCTGTCAACCTCCTTTACAACATCGAAAAAATGGCCTTCTTTCGGGTCAAACTTCGCCAAAACCTGAAAGTTTCGGTTCACTTGAGTTATAACAGGTGGAAACTCACCGTTACTTGCTTTCCCATCTTGAAAAAGGTCCAATTCATTTGTTGAGTCACGAATGTGATCCAACAACCCACATGTCACCTTTCCACCATATCTTTCCTTATGCTCCTTTCCCAGTGTCCCTGTTTCGGGGCATAATACCCGAACTGTCAGATGGAGCTGTTTTTTTTGAGTGGCCCGTAATCTGGATTCCTACATCAACACTTTCAAAACTTCAAGGCATAATGACAGCGTCTTGCTTGGCCAGTGGAGTAGACATGGCGTCGGTTTGAATCCCGATGCTTGCAGATCTCCAGCAACTCGCTCATCGTCATGAGTTTTGGATCTTGTTGACGATTTCGTTGGTTTGGTTACTGAAAAGACGGAAAAATATTATTTGTTACCCCTGCTTCAAAAATAACTCACCTCTCATTTTTTAATTCTCGAAAGAATAAGTTTAAATTAGGAATAATCAGAAAAATAGTCCCAAAAACCATAGGAACAGAGTTATTGATCGTCTCGACCATACCATCATTCACCCGCCATGATGGTATGGTTGAGACGAATAATGAATGAGATCGAAGAATGAAGGAGGTTGCAATTGGAGAGACTGTTAGAGAGATTAAGAAGAGAGGACACAGAGAAAATGACCTTTCTCATAATTGCATTGCGCAGGTGACCACCTGTTCTTTGCAGAAAAACGATTGTATGTAGTTGCCTTGGCGATCTATCCACCCATATCTGATGAGGCATCTCGAGAGACCGCAACTCATTATTACGTCACTGCATAAGAACCTTCTACGCTCGCCAAACAGAGGACTGTATGTTCGGATTCACCGATCGATTTGACCTTCTAGTTGTGCCCCGGAATTCGTTGGTATACGGAAAACCAGACGATGTGAAAATTCAGAACTTGGTGTCGTAGCAACTTGATGTATCAAAGCGAGGAACTAAAAAAAGATTTCGAAACGGACAGTGAAGCTTCCTGATGAAAAACGAAATGGAGGATATCTACCTCTTGTTTCTAGTTGTGCCCTTCTAATAGTAGGAATCAGTGATAAAACACTCCTCATTCTCTAGTATGCAACAATTTGAGCAATTTTGAACAGTTCCAAGCAATTTGGAAGACAAGTGATGTATCAATCTCTGAGTGTACTGAAGCCTGATGATGAGAGAAGAATTGTTAAAAAGGAACAACTCTCTTGTAGAGCTCGAGGTGTGAGTCTCACACTTTTGCCTCAAAATCTAATTATTATCCAGCTAGGCGTATGCACACAAAAGGCCCCTTCCAACAATGTAGTATGACAAAAGCAAATTTGTGTAGTCTTGACTTGACCTGAATCAAAAAAACAACTAGCTGTAGTTTAACAAATTTATTATTCAATCCTCACTTGAGAATTCGATGAAATATAATAAATTATGAATAAATGTAAAGCAATATTAATACACTCATTCCATTGCTCTCGCTCTCCCGACTTCCATGACTTCCAACACCAACATCATGGTACCATTTTCACAATACATTCTCAACGTTGTATCAGTGATACGTAATCGTACTCTTCTGGATCTTTGCCATCTGGATATTCAATGTCCTTCTTCAATTCTTCCAAATATGTGAATCCTTCTGCTCTCAATCTTCTCGTGTATTCACCTGTTAGATCCGCATGCTCATTCCTTAATGCTTCAATCTCTACTTCTTCCTCAGGAATCAAGATGGTACCATCGAAATATTCAAGACAGAATATCAATTCGTTGCCACCACCGATCCCTAAAGTAGCACATTCTCTAGATCTAAAAATAGTTTCAGTTATTTGAGGAAAATGAAAAACTCAACATACCCAAGCACTTTCCATTCCGATCCGATCAAATCTCGTAGTCGTTCCATGATCATCTCAATCCAGCTATCAATCAATGTGGAGTCATCTTGAAGCACGTCGGCCTTTAGTGCTTCAAATCCTTAGGAATTCGTGTTGAGATTTCGAATCCGGAACTTTACAGCAACTGGAAGTGTTGGAAGTGAAACGTCTTCAAGGTTTGCGACAATGATTTTTTGAGCAAGAGCCTTCCTAAAAACCCGACTCATCATGTCTTCAATACTGCTGTTGTTGAATTTAGCCAAATACTTCACGCTTTTATCGGAAACATGGGACAGAGTGAACATGGCAGAGATACCTTCTGGACGATTCGAAGCTGAAACTAGCTGCTCAATGTCAGCCGATATCCCTTCTTCATCGTCAGTTCTCACTCTTTTGCTTGGTGGTGAACGTTCCAGTGACTGATCCCCAAACACAGTGTCTTGTGGCACAAGCTGAACTACACGGGCTGTTATAGTTCTGAAGGGAACATCATGCTCACGAGCTGACTTTTTGCACCCTGGAGACCCTAAACCTTGTACTCGGCAAATGTTTTGTCGAATTGTCTCCAGTTTATCCTCATGTTCTTGCTGTTCCGTCGCGACAATTTTCAGCATCGCTTCATCTCTAGTTTGACCGGCAATCTAATTTTTGTAATACTTG
Source organism: Caenorhabditis brenneri (assembly GCA_000143925.2). NCBI lineage: Eukaryota > Metazoa > Nematoda > Chromadorea > Rhabditida > Rhabditidae > Caenorhabditis > Caenorhabditis brenneri. The sequence goes on from GL379983.1 coordinate 18,964, forward strand.
ATCAGCTCGTTGATGGAATTCCGGACGACGATTCACCGATCTGCGACTTGCACGTACTCCTCCAGCAACTCGCTCATCACCATAGGCGTTGGATCTTGTTGGTCAGTCGTTGATTGCTGAAAAAATCAAAGATTACTACTTGATTCTACTGCTTCAGAGAAAAAAACTCACCTTTTATATTTGAATTCTCGAAAGAATGAGGTTAAAGTAGAAATAATCAGGAAAATAGTCCCAAAAAACCATAGGGACAGAATTATTATTGATCTCGACCATACCATCATTTAACCACCATGATGGTATGGTCGAGACGAATAATGAATGAAACCGAAGAATGAAGGAGGTTACAATTGGAGAGTCTGTTAGAGAGATTAAGAAGAGAGGGCACAGAGATAATGACCTTTCTCATAATTGGACCGCGCAGGTGATTTCCACCTGTTCGTTGTGGAAAAACGTTTGTATGTAGTTGCCTTGGTAATCCATCATATCTGACCAGGCATCCCGAGGGGCCGCGACACATCGTTACGTCACTGCATAAGAACCTTCTACGCTCTCCAAACAGAGGACTGTCTGTTCGGATTCACCTATTGATTTGACCTGCTACTTGTGTTCCAGAACTCTTGAGCATACGGAAAATTAGGCGGTTTAAAAAAGTTGGGAAGCTGGTGTCGTAGAAATGAATAATCATTGTAATGTTCGTGCAACCATAACGTCTCGAAGAAAGTGACATACTTATTATGAGTGCCAAACTTTATCATGAGCAATTTTTAGTTAATACTTTTTTGATATCTTTGTTTCTAATCAATTTGCACAGGAACAGTCAGTTGGAACCAACATTTTTTAAAACTAGATTGGCAGTAAGACGTTGTGAACTACCAAATAGGGCAATTTGTATTTTCATATTCTGAGCAGCTTAGTTTCACTCACAATCAGCAGCTTCTTTTTAAGGCGCGAAGGTTTTCATTTTTCTATATTTTGAAAATTGGCTTGAGTCCATCCAACTCAAGTAGAACCTATTGATCTAACTTTGCCTAGTTGACCACATTTTAGAACCATGCGTCTGGGAAAAGGTTACAGGCTATTCCGTAAAAAAACACGAACCACATTTCGATGCAGCTTGATCGAGGCTTTACAACTAGTTCCGCAATAATGATAGTGTAAAGTTTCCAAGCGTAATTTTTTTATGCTGAGCAGTTTATCAATTTACATTTTTTTGATACCTTCGCTTCTCAGCGAGTTATGGGAGGACAAGCAGCTGTAACTAAACCATATGACGACAGTTTGATATAGCTTCTTCGATGCTTTATAACTAGATTGTCAGTAATTATAGCAAAAAAATGTCAACCAATGAAATGCGTGAAATTTTATTCTGAGCAAGTTATTAGTTTACAGTTTTTTGATATCTTCACTCCCAAGAAAGTTATTACATTTTGAAGAAGAATCATTACAGTTATTCCCAACCATGGGGCAGTTTAGACAGGTTCTTATGACCTTTCCTGGAAAGTAATGAAGAACAACTTCGAAAACCTTCAAATTCATACATACTTATCATTGATAAAAATTCGAAATGTGGTATATAAATTAGGAAAAATAAACTATTTTATTGATCAAAAATAAACTGAGTTTCAAAAAAATTAGCACAATTTAATATTTCGACTAACAGACACATTATTGTTCTGAGCAATCATTTGTGAAAAAAAGGACGCTTCAAAGCTTTTCCAACACTCGGTCTTCGTTTCTAGTTGATGCCCAATAATTCTTTCATGAACACATTGAACTCCTAAACTTGAGTCTTCTTCTTCGGATGCTCTCTCATCAATTTTCCAGGAGAAATCCAGTTGATGTATGCTTTTTTCTCAATGAAAACGTTCCGATTCCCGAACACTTCTTTGAAAGTTTCCTCATTCCTTTCGTTCCTCTCGAAGAGACTCATCTTCACCGGACCCATTAACTCGGAAATCCTGCTCAGGTATCATTTGTGACCACTTTTGTCTGCTTCATCACTGCTTGGAAACAGCATCGAACGGGTGACCATTTTTTAAACGATGCATCCAACTGACCAAACAAGAGTGACTGAGCTAATTTGGACCTTGAAAAATAATTCCGGTGCTCGTTCCCATAACATAATCAGGCACACACTTTCGCATTCTTCTCTCTGGAAACCATGCTCTCTGAAGAATGTTTTCAGGATCTTCCGTATAAAAGACATCTTCGATCAACTACAGACAAGGAGGCACCGACACGGGACCCGGTCCCAGTTAACTTGAATTTCTTCGTTCTATTTACTATAATAAACCTATTTATTATAACATTTCTCGTAATGAGTAAGCACATCATCAACACATGTTTTATTATTGACACATCATGAATAGATATAAGATGAAGTGAATAAGATAGCGTTTCATTGCATTGGATTGACAAATATTGAGGTAATTGTATCCTCATTTATGAGGCAATGGAGTATGAAGAAGAAAGCGTGAAAATGGAAATGAAAGTAAATGAATAGAATGGATTGTGGGTAATTTCTCACTTCCTTCATACATTACTCAGGTTGCTCTGGAAATCTCTTGTGCCATACTACGAAAACAATGTGATGGCTATGCTCCAGAATTGTGCCCAAAAGTCCATCATCTCTCAATATATCCGATCCATCCTCAGTGTCAATGCGATGGGATCTGCATCTTCTTGATCCAATAGTAATTGGGTTTCCTGCACAGAATAAGGTGTAGCCGCATCTGAAAAAATTATGATTTTTTGATAGGATATATAACAAAAACTTACGGGGAATACTGTGCTCTCAGCTTTAAATCGCCTTCCTTTGCTCCAAGTTCAGTTAAATCCGGAATCTCAAAATCCAAGTTTCGATTCTCCCATTTTATACCCTTGAAGTTGTAGAGTTCACCAGCCGGTGCTGATTTCCACCACTTCAAAAACTTAGTCAATACTTTCTCATCAAATACAACATCATTAAAATCAGCTTCTTGAGTGGACTTGTTCGGGAAGTTATCGAATGGTTTTAGGAATTCAGATTTGCTAAAGCACACGTTCGGAGTCGTTAGAATCAATTTTTTATCGATTATTTCAGTGTCCTTGTGTTGGAAACGATCGACAATTTCCCCAGTTGCATGAATATTCTCCAGTACATATTTGATATTTTCAGAAGGATCTTCACGCCCAGTCAAACTAATTTCTTTGACTTGCGAAACTCCTGCCAGGGCAATTGCACAGCGGAAATCTAACGGAAAATTATGCGCTATGTTTAGGTAGAATTGTTGGAATTCACAACCAGGGATGATGTACAAAATCAGAGAAATTGTAGTATTGAAAGCTGGATCTAAATTCTTTTCAAGCACTGTTTCCACTAGGAAAATGAGAAACCGATAAGTTGCTTTCGACAAGACTCAATGAATTGAATGAGATAGCAATCAATTTTCTGTTTTACAATTTATCATTGCTCGTCATCAAAAGCTTTGGGTCTTGTTGGGAGTCATTGGTTACTGAAAAAGCAAAAGTCATTATTAGTTGTTACTGTTTCAGAAAAAAACTCACCTTTCATTTTTGAATTCTTGAAAAGAATAAGGTTGAACTAGAAATAATCATAAAAATAGTCCCAAAAACCATAGGGACAGAATTATTGATCGTCTCGACCACAACATCATTCACTCACCATGTTGGTATGGTCGAGACGAATAATGAATGAAACCGAAGAATGAAGGAGGTTACAATTGGAGAGACTGTTAGAAAGATTAAGAGGAGAGGGCACAGAGAAAATGAGAATGACGTTCCTCATAATTGCACTGCGCAGGTGTTTTCCACCTGTTCGTGTGTGTAGTTGCCTTGGTAATCCACCTACCCATATCTGATCAGGCAGTCCGAGAGGCCGCGACTCATCATGACGTCACTGCATGAGACCTTTCTACGCTATCCAAACAGAGGACTGTATGTTCGGATTCACCTATCGATTTGACCTGCTAATTGTGCCCCAGAATTCTCTAGTACGTGTATTGTCTAGTAAACAGAAAATTAGACCATTTTAAAAAATTGGGCAGCTGGTATCGTAGCAATTAGTTTTTGGTGTATCGAAGCAAGGAACTACAGAAAATGTTTCGAGACGAACAGTAAAACTCCCAGATGAAAATCGAAATGGAGAAAAATTACCTCTTGCTTCTAATTGTGCCCTTTTAATAGGAGGGCTCATTGATAAAAAACTGTTCATTTTCTAGTGTTCAACAATTGGGGCAGTTCTGAGCAGTTCCGAGAAACTTGGAGAACTGGCTCCGTAGAAAAAAACCTTTAGTATGTTGACACCAGGCGATGACAGATGAAATGCTGCGACAAACGACAAGAAGATTCCAGGAAGGACAAAAAATTCACAGATAAAATTCGGAGTAGAGAACTTGTTTTTTCTTACAACAAAAATGGCTTTAGGAAACCTTGGATCTCAATTCAATACCCCTCCGGAGGGCCGCTCTCTTACCGCTCAATTACAAAGTTTACTTTATAGTCGAAGTACTATCTCTTCTATATACTAAAGGAATAGCTCTGTGTGTGTGTGTGTGTCCAGCACTTATCACTGAAAAACTTTTGAATCCCTCGACCGTTTTCCACCTTTGGCATGTAGTCATGGGTCACCGAGCGCTTCAATTCTATAAAGTTTGGAGCATGGGTTACTGTAGGATTACGGTAGCTACAGTAACCAGATAACTCAACAATAGCTAGAAAACGGGTTCGAAGTGCTCAGAATTGTTCCATTTTTTGCATGTACTACCTAAGGGACCCCAATAGTAGACCAACAAAAAATTGTGGAGATTACTGTAGGATTACGGTAGTTACGGTACTCCAAAAACTCAACTGGCAAGCCCTAGATAGATAACTTTCCAGAAACTTCTAGAAACTTCCAGAAAGTCGAAACATTTGATTATCTTGGCGGGAACTCAAATATTTCAAAAAATTTTGGCGGGAATTCAAAAATTCAAAAATTAGCGGGAATTCAAATTTTTGAAATTTTTGGCGGGAGCTCAATTTATCAACATTTTGGAACTTCAGAAGAAGGCTTAGGTGCATCACTGCCCAAAGATCAAAAATGAATTTGAGCGTGGCAATCTAACCCCCTATTGAGGAGCGCAGCGACGAACAAAAAGGAGGTGAGCCGCCGTAGGCGGCGTCACCGACTGGTTTATGCTAGTGCGCAGGAGACGCGGCAAACAATGGATGCTATGCCAGAGCGCCAGACGGCGAAAAAGCAAAATGGTCACGCCGAAGGATCTATTAGCTTCTTCGATGCTTTATAATTAGATTGTCAATAATGATAGCAAAAAGTTGTCAACTAATGAAATGTGTGAATTTTCATTTTGAGCAAGTTATCAGTTTACAGTTTTCTGATATCTTCACTCCCAAGAAAGTTATAACATTGTGAAGAAGAATCAGTACAGTTATTCCCAACCATGGGGCAGTTAGACTAGGTTCTTATGACCTTTCCTGGAAAGTACTAAAGAAAAAAATCGAAAACTTTTAAATTCATACTTACTTACTATTGATGAAAATTCGAAATATGGTATATAAATTAGGAAAAATAAAAAAGTTTATTAATCAAAAGTTAACTGGGTTTCAAAAAAACTTGCACAATTTTTAATTTTTCAAAAATTTCGAATATCAGACATAATATTATTCTGAGCAATCGTTTGTGAAGAAAGGACGCTTCAAAGCTTCTCCGGCACTCGGTCTTCGTTTTGGGTTGATGACCAATAATTCTTTCATGACCACATTGCACTCCTCAGCTTCAGTCTTCTTCATCGAATGCTCTCTCATCAATTCTCCAGGAGAAATCCAGTTGATGTGTGCTTTTTTCTCAATGAAAACGTCCCGATTCCCAAATACTTCTTTGAAAATCTCCTCATTCCTCTCGTTCCTCTCGTAATAACTCATCTTCACCGGACCCAATAACTCGGAAATCCTGCTCAGGTACCATTTGTGACCACTTTTGTCTGCTTCATTACTGCTTGGAAGCAGCATCGAACGGGTGACCATTTTTAAACGATGCATCCAACTGACCAAACATCAGTGACTGGGGTAATTTGGACCTAGAAAAACGATTCCGGTGCTCGGTAGTGGCTAGTTTGTACGATCCTTTCCACAACTTCGTAGGTTCTTGCAGAGGTTCCGAAATCTCCGACTATTAGCCTCGCCAAGCAATTCGGATCGGACAAATCCATGTTAGCCGTCACAAAAAGGTCTTCAGGTTTCAGGTCCAAATGCATAATATTGTATTTTGAGTGCAGGAAATGAAGTCCAGTCTGCCTATCCTTCGCGTGGTGTACTGTTGCGTATGAGCCATTCCGGAGCATCTTCTGGAGTTCATAGCGATTTTCCAGGACTTGTCCATCCATCACGCGGTAGTAACCTTTTTCGCCGAAATGGAGTTGACAGGGTTTGGTGGGAGGAGTGATGACCTGGAAGAATTGATTATTAGGAATCGAACAATAGTGATCTTCCCTATATACTAACAACTTCTTGTAACTATATATAACATATGATGTGAGTTTGGAACACACCGATTCAGAATATGCAATCTATCCTTGCAGAACGCTTTTCGGAATCGAGTTGTGATCATTGAAAACTGTATCTCTCCTTTATTCTGAGCGACAAGCTCTGTCTCTGTGTCTGTCTGTGTGTGCCGCACTTGTCACTGAATAACTTTTGTGTCCCTGGACCGTTTGGTACCATATTTGGCATGTGGACAGAGGTTACCGAGCGCTTCAATTCTAGAATGTTATGAGCTCGGGTTGCTGTAGGATTACAGTAGCTAGTCAAGCGCATTTTCCCTAGAAATTTGCCTCCGATTCCTTTCTCTAACCGTGATGCATTCCAAGTGGAACTTCGAGTTGCAGACACAGAATGGCCTTTCCTCCAATCCCATCAGCTTTCTATCCTCCATTTCTCCACTAATCAGGCCGTCGCGAGTGTACAACTCTTTCTCGTCACTTGCCTCTACTCCACAAAGCTTACATATTTCTTCATTTCGGAGTGTCCCTTGCGCCTTTCCTTGTCCGTCTTCCACAAAGTCCAAGTTGTGGCGTTTCATGTGGAGGCTGGTCCCTGAAAAAATTGGAGTTAGGGAAGGAAACCTGAAGAAAAGACTCACTGGTCGGGTAGTTGTTTGGGACATAGTCCTGCGCCTCGAGCTCTTTGATCTTGTTGAGATGTTCAGGGTGGTCGAATTTCTGAGCAGCCATTCTGTTCTGAAAATGATAAACGAATGATTATCTAACCATGATACAGGACACTAGAAATACATATAAATAGAAAACCATGACACATCGCTATTCGTCGTTAGTATTTCAAAAAAAACTCACCTTTTATCATTGAATTCTTAAAAGTATTAATTTAAATCAGAAATAATCAGGAAAAAATAGTCCCAGAACACACTAGGGACAGAAATATCATTCGCCCGCCATGATGGAATGGGCGAAACAAATAATGAGTGGCATCGAAGACTGACAGAAGGGAGTGAGATTGGAACAAGAGGACGCAGAGAAAACGAGTGACCTTCAAGTATTGCGCAGGTGATTTCCACCTGTTCGTTGCAGAATAACGTGTGTGGTGGCATCACCCATTCTATTTCCAATTGTCTGATCGGGCAAACCAAGAGGCCGCGACTCGTTATTACGTCACTGCGTTAGCTGTTTCCACTCCATTCAAACCGAGGATTTTGCGCGCGAACCAACTTATCGATTTGACCTGCTTGCTGTGCCTCTTCAGTATCTACAACTACATTCCCTAGTATCTCAAAAAGACAATTTTGGGACAGTTGGGACGATGGATTGCGAAATGGCAAGTGAAGAAGATCAGAGGGTCAAGACAGGGGTGTATATTTCAGATCAGAACCGGAAACAGAACCTCGGTATACTTGGCAAACAAGATTTTGGCTGGCCTAACTTTTTCTGCTTCAACATCGTGTTTCCCACAATTAAAACGGATTGAGCAATTTAGAAAGTTAGTGTCACAGCAATGAAATTCCTGTGACGAACATGAAACGAATTTCTCGAATAGGCCCTAAATCTCACTACCTAGCTGTTTAAACTAAACCCATTTCCTGTGTTTCCTCACCACAAAACGAACAGAACGCAGTTGTACATGTTTACAAAATTTATTTTTCAATAAAATTAATTTAAAAAGCAAAAATTTATCTCTTTGGTCTTTTCTTGTTTGCAGGTATCGCAGAAGCAAGTCGTGTTGTTGCCGTTGCTGTCGAACGTGATAGTGACTTCAGTGCCCTTTTCAATCTTCTCTTGGCCTCAAGGTAGCAACGCTTCTCATACTCAAGTTTCTGGAGCAGCAGTGCATGTGGCACAAAAACCTCCTTTGATATTCGGTCCGTGCGGCGTATGCGAAGTCGAATCCACTGCTGTTGTACTCCTGAGAAAAGAAAAAATAATTAGGAAGAAGTCAACTTAAGGGGGGGGGGGGGGTACTGAACTATCAAATTGAGTGACAGACAGTGTCGCTAGGATACTCTATATTACCGATTTTGAAACAGGGGCAACTCGTATCTGGAAAACGGGGTCGGAATGCTCAGATTAGTTCCATTTTTTGCATGTAGTATCTACGGGACCCCAATAGTACACCATTACTAACCTTGATGCATTCCAAGTGAAACTTCGAGGTGTAGGCACGGACTGGCCTCTCCTCCAATTCGATGAGCACCCCATCTTCCATTTCTTCACTGATCTGACCATCACAACTGAACGACTCCGCCGATCCACTTCCCTCTCCTCCGCAAATCAAACAGATTTCTTCATTTCCAATGGCCGTTTCTTCTCCGTCTTCCACAAGATCCAAGTTGTGGCGTCTTATATGGAGGCTGTTCCCTGGAACTGGCAAGCTCTAGATGGATAATCTTTCAGAAAATTCTGTCTCCTTCCAGAAACTTATGAGAATTCAAACTTTCTAAATTTTTGACACTTCAGAAAAATGCTCAGGTGTATCACTGCCCAACAATTCCAATTGGGTTTGAGCATTGCAAATTAACCCCCGTCACCGACTGGTTAGTATCACTAATGTCTCTTTGTCCGTACTAATGTCCTTTTGTCCACACCCTTATAAAAATGTAATTTTGACTGATGGGTAACTTGCCGGCAGGAAAAAAATAGTAAAAAAGATGACTTTCGAATGTCTTGGATGGGCTTGGATGCATTAAAAAAAAGTTTTCTGTATATCTCTGTTGCCTTGAGAGCAATCAGAAAGTTTTCAACTAATAAAATGTCCAAAATGCTCTGATCAACATTCTGTTCGTTGACTACTTTCTAAAATTTCCAACAACAACCGAAATTTACAGCTCTCAACATGCAGTATTGCACGGATCATGTTCTTCTCTGTGGACCATCTTCAGAGCATCATATCTCGGTTGCTGTTGAAATTTTCAAAAAGTGATCAACAAACAAAGTGTTGATGATGACTTTTTAAACATTATTTTAGTTAAAATCTTTTTGATAGCTCACAAGGCAACAGAGATATACTGCTCTAAATATATGGACCTCTACTACATGATGGGCGGTATCTTGAAGGCGCAGCGTAGGATTCAGCGAGTTATAAACACTTTCATGACTTTTGTTCAACATTCAAAGGGGTCGCTCCTCAAGCGCATTTTCTCTAAAAATTTGACCCCGATTCCCCATTTTACTAACCGTGTTGCATTCCAAGTGGAACTTCGAGTTGCAGGCACGGAATGGTCTTTCCTCCAATTCGATCAGCACCCCATCTTCCATTTCTTCATTGATCTGGCCATCACAACTGAACAACTCCGCCTTTCCACTTGCCTCTTCTCCGCAAATCATACAGATTTCTTCATTTCGGAGTGTCCCTTGCGCCTTTCCTTGTCCATCTCACACAAAGACTTGCCACAACTTGACCTTGTCTGCTGAAAAATCAATAGTTACTAGTTGTTGTTATTATTTCAAAAGATAACTCACCTTTGTTATATAATTTTCAAAAGAATATGATAAAATTAGAAATAATAAGGAAAAAATAGTCCCAGAACACAGAAGGGACAGAAATATTATTCGCCTGCCATGATGGAATGGGCGAGACGAATAATGAATGATATCGAAGACTGACGGAGGGGAGAGAGATTGAGAGAGCGCAGAGAAAAAAAGTGTCCTTCACTCATTGCGCGCAGGCGTTGTCCACCTGTCCGTCGCAGAATAGCGTGTGTGGTGGCCTTACCCATTCTACTTCCAATTGTCTGATCGGGCAACCCAAGAGGCCGCGACTCATCATGACGTCACTGCGTAAGCAGTTTCCACTGCATCCAAACCGAGGATTGTGCGCGCAGATGAACTGATTGATTTGACCTGCTATTTGTGCCCCAACAACCATTGCTACGACATTCCTTTGTATCTTAAGATGGCATGTTTTGACCACTCAAGACGATGAGTCGCGGAGCACCAAGTGAAGAAGAACGAGGTGTCGGGGCAGACGGTTATAACTTCAGATGAAAGCCGGAAGACAGACCGCGATAGCATACTTGGCAAGCTTGATTTTGGCATGACCAACTCCTGATTTCCACTCTTCTTACTTAGCTTCGATAGCTCTTACCATGCCTAGATCAGACTTGCCTAGCCTAGATGGATTTATCCAGGTCTCGCTATGTCCAATCTGATCCGGACTCAGGACCTGAGACACTGATGTTTTCATCGCTGGGCTGATGTGTTTTTTTAGGCTGATGTTTTCAATGCTACAACCTCTACAGTAGAAATCAATGAAAATTGTGTATAGTGGAAATCAGTGGGAAATGTAGGTAAAGATACTAGGTACTTAGTCTGTCAGTCTAGGCGTGCACTTCTCAATCAATAGGCCTGAGACTAGTAAGCCTGGACTAGTGGGCTTATGTTGAGTTCTTTGAACCAAGGCAAACAGTGGTCATTCTATCCAAGACCAGTAGAGGCGGGATCTGAAATCTTGAGGCCAGCCAGGAACAGTGGGTACGGCCGTTCTGAGATCTGAATAATAATCTCATGGCTTCTCGGGCCATCTGAGATATCTGCTACCTTCGAACAGAAATAAATCGGCTTCCACAAATGCTTTCACAATATTTTCAACTAGTATCTTGTTCAGCTTAAAATATTAAACAAATGATCTCTTGATCAATATTCTCTAACTCTAACCGCAACTGCTTTTACCCTGATACCCGTTCTACTCATGCCCACACTTCAGAAGACCTTGCTGATTGTGTGGAAAAAGTTTATTCATTTTGAGAAAGAATTAATTTAGAAGGGAAAAAATTGTGAAATTGGAAGACAGCAAAAAAAACATTCGAACAAAAAACCACATACGAAAAAAGTTAGTAATAATAATCGAAATAATCATTTTCAATCAAGTAAATGGTGATGTGTCGGAGGAGATTTCTGAGCGTGTATCCAAAATAGAGCACGAAGACCCAGTTGAACCAGTCTTGATCTACTGAACCGACAAATTGTATCGGTCTTTGATGGAGCTTCTCGGAATTGTGCATGAGGAAGTCCCGGCACTTCTTGAGAACCAGCCACATGTTTGAGAGCTTGAGTAGTCCGACAAGGTTGTCATCTGTAATGATTTTGAGTTCGAGAAGTCTGACAACAGGGTAACTCACCGTTGACTTCCAATGCTCCATGAATGAGCAGGAGGAAGTTGTTGAAGTCGACGACGGAGACGTTGTAGAGCTTAATCTTACTTTTGTTGCGTTCTTCATTTGGCCCGAAGAACATAGACTTCATGGTCCCGGAGTTCTTGGCGAGAATCTGGAATTGTTAAAATTAGAAGGAGGTCCCGAAGGGTTACTGTAGGTTTTATGTCCAAAAAACCCAAACCTAGATGAAAACGTACGATTTTGAAGCAGAAGAACTTCTTCCCCTGCACGATGAGGACCACATCGTGCATGTCTTTGTCCTCGTCCTCGAAGTTGATGAGCTGTTCATCCATGCTCGGGATCACCACCGCCAGCTTGTTTTCCTATCCGACCCTCTTATGTTTTTGATTGCTCTGAGTGGGATTGAGGAGCAATTGTCTTGCTGAAAAATCAAAAGTTACTATTTGTTGTTAGTATCTTGAAAAATTCACCTTTTTATTATTGAATTTTCAAATAAATTAGGTTAAATTAGAAATAATCAGAAGAAATAGTCCCATAACACAAAAGGACAGAATTAGATTTTGCCTGCCATGATGGAATGGGCGAGACGAATAATGAATGGCATCGAAGACTGACAGAGGGGAGTGAGATTAGAACAAAAGGACGCAGAGAAAAAGGGTGACCTTCATATATTGTGCAGGTGGTTTCCACCTGTTCGCTGAAGACTAACGTGTATATGTGGTGGCCTCAGCCACTCTTCTTTCCATTATGTGATCGGGCAAACCGAGAGGCCGCAACTCGTCGTTACGTCACTGCGTAAGCACTTTTTGCCTCATCCAAACCAAAGATTTTGCGCGCGAATCGACATATCGATTTGACCTTCTAGCTCTGCCACTTCAGTATTGACTGCTACATTTCATAGTATCTTAAGAAGTCAATTTTTGGACAGCTGGGACGATGGATTGAAAAATGGATAATAAAGAAGGACAAAATGTCAAGGCAGACAAAGTAGATTTCAGATCAGAATCAAAAAGAGGACCCCCGCAAACTTGCTGAACAATTTCGGCAGGCCCAACTTCCGATTTATCGCCTCAACATCGTAGTACAGACAATTCAGGCTACTTGAGCGGTTCGGGAAGCTATCGTCTTAGAAATGAGCAATTGGTGTATTGAAGCCATATAATGTTTGAGGAAATGTTACGAGGAACGACTAGTAGTTTTCGAGAAGGACAGACAAAAGTGAGGATGGAAATCAAAATGGAGGACAACTAAATTAGCTTTTTACTTTGACAAATATGATGAACTCTCTCTCTGATAGGCCCCGAATCTCACACCTAGATGTTCCAAGTAGACCCATTCCCATGCGTCTCCCCATCCCAAAACCAACAGAATACAATCAAACATATTGACAAAATTTATTATCAAACAAAATTGATTAAAGAGGCATTCCATGGACCATACTCACATTCTGTACTCCATTGTTTGCAAAATGATGAGATTTGAAGCTCTGATGTTGAGTTCATTAGGAGACAAATACAGCAGAAAAACCTAAAAACCGTTAATTTTAATTTTATTTATTTGCTGAAGGGTTGTTTCAACCTCTAATACAGAAAATATAGAAAAATATGAAGTGTATAAGAGATAACTGGGATAAATAGTTAATATGCTATTCCAAAAACAATTTACTCACTTATTTTCCAACGACGAGCTAATCTCTCTTCCATCAGCAATCCGTTTACGTATCAATCTTTCAAAGGTGTTAGCAGGTGGTCAGATGTTCAGAAGTATTGTCATGAAGGAAAGGTATATGTTTCAAAATCGAATGTACTTGCCCCATTCTGTTGTGTTGCATCTAGAATTATATAAAATTATGTATTACAATTTTTCTCCTTAAAACTCACTTGCAACGAACACCCTATTCCTTTTTCTTCTAATTGTCCAATTGCTGTTTGCTGAAGTATGAAATTGAGACTTCTCCACCAACGTCGGTGTCGAACGTCGGTGGTTTGGTCGCTGAAAAAATCAAAAATCATTAAGCCTCGTTATCATTACAGAGAAAAAACTCACTTTTCAACACATTTGCATCTTCAATATGGAAAAGGAAAACCCAGAAATAATCGGAAGATATAGTCCCAAAACACAAAGGAACAGAATTATTATTTGCCTGCCATGATGGTATGGGCAAGACAAATAGTGAATGGCATTAGAAAATGGAGGAGGTTACAATTAGAGAGATTGATAGAGAGATTAAATGAGAGGGCACAGAGAGAATGAGAATTACTCTTCTCATAATCATGTTAGTTGCAGAAGAACTTTTGTGTGTGGTTGCCTTTGCTAATTCATCTTATCGTATCTGACCAGATAGCCCGAGAGGCCGCGACTCGTCATTACGTCACTGCATAGACCTTTCTACGCTTTACAAACAGAGGACTGTGTGCTCGGATTCACCTTGCGATCCATCTTGGTGATTGTGCCCCAACACTCACGCCACGACAATGTGTATTGCCTAGTATATAAAAAAATTAGGCGGTTTCGAAAGTTTGGAAAGTTAGCTTTGTAGCCATTCACTCTCAGTGTGCTGAAACTCGATGACGACAGAGAAAATGTTGCAAGAAACAACAAGAAGATTTCGAAAAAGACACAAAAATTCTCAAGTGGAGGAGTGCTGACCAGTGCTTCTTCCTTGGACAAACACCGAAAAAATGCTTCTGAAATATTTCGGAACCCTGGTTCCCACTTCACAGATCTTCTGAGTAGAACTATCACTCTGTTTATCTTCCCGATGAAACTAACACAACCCGAAATATATTATAAATTTTATTTTTGATAATCATTAAAAAAAACAAGCCGAAAAAAGATTGTTTCATTCTTTTGGTCCTGCAGGCACTCTTCGAAGTCCATTGTGTTCATTCCACGGGCTTCCTTATCCTACTTCTTGATGTTTTCCAAATTTTCTGAGTCAAAGGTGGATTTCTCCGCTGACTTTAAACGTCGAGCAATTTCCTTTTGTGTGGAGCATAGCAAACACAACTTGTCAGCCGGCGACTTGTGCTTTCGGATATTGTTGGTGCAATTTGCACATCCATAACGTGGCTCAAACACTAATGAACGGCATATTTGCTGACGACAGTTGCATGCAACTCGTGGGTTCAATCCGTTTCCATCCTCTCTGAATTCGAAGAACTTCCTGAACTTGTAGTGGAATTCATGGATTTCTGCCATGTAGTAGTTCCTCATCTGAAATGAAATTGAAATTAGAATACTGGTATTAATGAATCTAGTTACTCACCACATTATCCTGGATCCAGGACAAGTCCACATGCTCTCCATTCTCCTCAAATTCTCTAGCCAAATACTGGATTTGGGCGGCACTGGGAGCAATCATTTTTTGAGGAAGTCTCTTCAAGTATTTGTCGATACTTCCCAGTGCCTCCGAAATATTATAGTTTTTTTTTTGGAGATTCTGGAGAGCATATTCCAGGGGGACACGGCTCTCGAATTGCCTCCATACTGCAAACAGGTACTTGTGCTCGATGGATCTATAGAAAGCAGTCTTTCTCTGCTCGTCTCCCTCCAAATTCTTATCGAACTCCTCCGCCGACCACATCTCTTCCTCCTTATCATTCCGATTCATGTACGCCTGGTCCGGCGTATCCCCAAGGAACTTCTCCAGAGTGGCCGCTCCCTTCGGGTCATTTTTGGATGTGTCTCCTGGGTAAGAAGTTTTAACAGGTTTCCCTTCTTCCTTTCCCAGAACACTTTTAATCATTTTTCCCTCGGTAGCACTCTCTGGGAAGTTGGTATCTTTTTGGATTTTCAACTTCCTCATGATCTTGGAGCACTCACATTTTCGGCGAACCTCTTTTGGCAACTCGCCACTGAATGGTACTCTTCTAAGTTCGATCGGAACGGCTGGGGTTCTGGGGAAATAGAAGATTTTATTCTTATCTTCTTCGCCCAGAATAGCTCCTCCAATGGCAATTGGCTTTGCAGCTAATCGAACTTCAGCTGGTTCCTCGTCCTTTTTGCTTTTTAAACTCTGCCGCTGAGGTGCCGGCTTGGAGGATGAGGTTTCCGATGCGGAAGACGGCACAGGTTCCGAACCTGAGGAGCTCGAAATGTTCTCCTTGTTTTCCGACTCCTTCGGCACAAGAGCAGTCCTCGTTGATCTTCTGGAAGAGCATTGAACAGGTTGAACAGGTACAGCTCCTGATTTGGATGAGTGATCAGCCGGATTAGACATGATCCATTCTCGGGGAAAACGCATCGGAAGGAATATTCTTAGGCACAAGAATAGTCTTCGATGTCCGTCTCCGTCGACGAAGTGTCTGAAAAACAAGTTATGTCACCGATTTCTACTATGAATTTTTCGGTATCTGTTTTGCTACAATTTTCGTATCTCTATGAGCTCAAAAATTTGCTTTTGTAGAAAGTTATTGCAGGGCCAGTTGGCGGAATTAGGCTACTTTCAACCAATTTAGTGTCAAACTCACCGATCTTCGGTCTGCACTAACTCCTCCAGCAACTTGCTCATCGTCATGAGCCTTGGGTCTTCTTGAGAGTTGTTGGTTTGGTTTCTGAAAATAACATAAAGTTATTATTCGTTTTTACTGCTTTGGAAAAACTCACCTTTCATCATTGAATTTTTGAAAATATTAATTTAAATTAGAAATAATCAGAAAAAAAAGTTCCAAAAACCATAGGAACAGAATTATTATTCATCTCGACCACACCATCATTAACTCACCATGATGATGTGGTCGAGACGAATAATGAATGGGATTGAAGAATGAAGGAGGTTACAATTGGGGAGGCTGTTAGAAGGATTAAGAAGAGAGGGCACAGAAAAAATGAGAATGACCATTCTCATAATTGCACTGCGCAGGTGTTTTCCACCTGTTAGTTGCAGAAGAATGTCTGTGTGTGTGGTGGCCATTGCTGATCCATCTACCCATATCTGATCAGGCATTCTGAGAGGCCACCACTCATCATTACGTCACTGCATAAGAACCTTTTGCGCTCTCCAAACTGTGGACTGTGTGTTCGGATTGACCTATTGATTTTATGTGTTTGTTTGAATTGGATAAAACACCGGAGAAAAAGGCGGGCAAATGTAAGCAAAATACACTGCCTAAGCGCTCGCCTTCCCTGTTTTCGAGAATCGAGAAATAAGTAAAGGGAGCAATCACATAAAAGGCGCATAGGAGCCCATGGTGCATATTTTGTCTTTGTCGTAAAAAAAATTTCAAAGACTGCAATTGATTTTTTTTTCAGCACAAAAACAAAATTTCAGTAAAGAATTAATGTAAACCAGGACAATGGGAAGATTTCAAATCACTAATCAAAAATTTTGAGGAACAGGAATTTTCAGTTTAAGTTTAGAGGTTTCCGTTCGAATGGATAGGAAACTCCATCGCAAAAACAATGAAAAAGCATAATAACAATAATCATGATGAATTGATTATAGAAGGTTTGAAATATGAGATACTAGTATATTGAAACTGTAAATGGGTCGAGTGTTGAATAAAACTGGAAAAGGCGCTGAGAAAATCATCTTCCACCATCTATTCTGCCTTGTATGCGATAATCCTATGTTAGCATTCACTGTCATCAAATTTCGGCAGGACGAAGAAACTTTGAGAGCTCATTTCTCTGCAGGAAAAAGAGCTATCAGAAAGTTGTAAACTAATAAATTGCTGAAAATACAATTTGAAATATTTTATCAGTTGAAACATTTCCGGTAACTTCATCCACGACCGAGGTATGCCAGTTTCAAGTTCTTCTAACTACCCGCGCGCCACTACTTCAAAAAGGCATAGCTCTGCAGGGAAAAAAGCTATCAAAAAGTTGTCAACTGATAAATTGCTCAAAATACAATTTGAATTATTTTATCAGTTGAAAATTTTTTGATAGCTTCATCCACGACCGAGATATGCCAGTTTCGGGGTTTTCTGACCACCTGCGCGCCACCCCGATCCCCTCTCTCGCCCCTAATTTCGACCCGTCTTGGCAGAGGAAAACGAAATAGTGTGGCGTCAACTTCTTTCGCCCGTTTGCCCTTTTAGCCTCTCGCCCTCTTTTGCTGGATGGGAGACTGCGCCCGTCTCTTCTGACTTCGGAGAGGGATCACGACGGGAGAGGCCAGAGAAAAAGAAACCGGCTCTTACATGAGAGTAGTGCGCTGCCAGGTACTTTTCACCCTTGCAATAAAACGTGCGTGTGTGCGTGATGGCCTTTCCTATTTGCTCTTTTTATCGCTGCCAGGACACACCAAGAGATTCCGACTCATCATCACTCCACTCCATAGGCACTTTCCACCTCCTCCAAATAGAGGGCTGTGTGCGCGGATTGACCTTTCTATCCGTCTTTATCGTTGTGCCTAAAAACAAAATGTGCGGATGAAAACGGGAGGAATGACCTCGGCATACTGACGAAACTTTGTTTTTCCAGACCCCAAAATTGTATTCAATGAAAACTAAGCTGATTGTCCCTTGTCCCCTTTCCCAGCATGAACACAAACACGGTTGTACATAATCACAATATTTATTCTTATACAAAAATTAAATTCGAAAAATTAATTATTATCTCCATCATCATCCACTCTGTTCTTGATCCATTGACTCAAACTTTCTTCCACACTCTCTGGAAATAGGTCATGTTTGGACTATAATTACGTACTCTAACATCCTAAATTGAAAGAAAACCTCACCAAATTTTTCAATGAACTCCTCGTGGAACGGATTCTTGCGGATAAATGCACCGAAACAGCTTGTCCCGGTCTTCCAATAGGCGTAGCACATTGTGATCTGATAGAAATCAGTCATCAATGGCTGCACCTACGAATCTTGACCATTCATGTGCAGTCCGTCTGTTGACGGTGAGCCGTCAATTGATTCTGCAAGAAGTTATTATTGAAATGAAGTAACAAAATCTTCATCAAAGCATTTTTAACTCTCCAGATATAAACTTTTGCACTAAAACAAAACTGGAAAATAACACACCTTTACTACTGTTGTTGCGACGATTGCTGTTTCTGGGGCAGCTTCAGAACAAGCATCTGAAAATGTGATACATAAAGAAATGCGGAAGAAAAACTATCACTAACCATTTATATGTTTGAATACAATTTTTTAAAAGAATAACTAGCAATTAGAAATAATCTGAAGGTAGGATGTCCCCGAATCCAAAGGGAACTATTCTCTAATATAACATCATTGAATGAAATAGTCGAGAAGGAAAGAAATGAATGCCAGCGGCGGAGGTCGGAAAGGAAAAGGCAAGAGGATGAGAACACAGAGAAAAAGAGCGTCCAAATGTAAACAAAGGACACTGCCTGCTGGGCGCTCGCCCTCCACGTTTTCGATAATCAAAGGAGGAGAGCGGCCACATGAAGCGCGCAAAGCTATCCATGACGCATACCACATTTTCAGCTTTAAACAAATGGGGGAGAATTAGGGGACGTAGGCATGTAGTGACTCAGTGACGTAGGGACGTGGGGACGTAGGCATGTAGTGACGTAGGGACGTAGGCACGTAGACATGTAGTGACGTAGGGCCTACGTCCTTACGTTCCTACGTCCCTACGTCCCAACGTCACTACATGCCTACGTGCCTACGTCCCTACGTCCCTACGTCTCCTACGTCCCTACGTCGTTCCTACGTCCCTACGTCCCAACGTCACTACATGCCTACGTCCCTACGTCCCTACGTCAGTACATGCCTACGTCCCTACGTGTTTTTAATGAAGTTTAGTTCAATTCTTATAATTCCAGCGTGTCACGGATGCCGATTTTTGATGTTCAAGATAATTTTCAGATAATTTCAAAAAATAAGAAAATGAAATGTTTCTTTATCTCGGGCACTTTTTTTGAATGTCACTTACAAACTGAATCTGTGTTTTTAGTACAGTTCAGTTCAGTCCTGATAATTCCAGCGTGTCACGGAATGATTCTTGTTTTCATACTCAATAAGAAGTACTCGATCATCATCTTGACGTACTTCCTACAGTTCTTGCAACATGATGGCCAGAAAGCTGTAAAAAACGAAATTTAAATTTTGATAAACCGTTGATTTAGTAAAGAGGATCCAGGTTTGTGGGCTGTGAATAAGTCTATTTCTTCAAAAATAAACAAATCTAGCTTGCTTAGAACCTATCGAGTTCTCAGCACTGGGCTCTGGTTTCAAGCATAAACTCACTTGTTTTCTCATGAGCTCTTCAACAACTATCATAGTTGTAGGAATATATACCTTCAAAATTCAGAATAATCAGTGAATAAGGACCCTGCTACAAAAGGTCTCCAAACTAAACAACTATACTGTGATAAAATGATGGTTGAGAAGGCAGGCATGTAGGGACGTAGGGACGTAGGGACGTAGGCACGTAGGCATGTAGGCACGTAGGCATGTAGGGACGTAGGGACGTAGGCACGTAGGCACGTAGGCATGTAGGCACGTAGGCATGTAGGGACGTAGGGACGTAGGCACGTAGGCATGTAGGCACGTAGGCATGTAGGGACGTGGGGA
This sequence comes from Caenorhabditis brenneri, assembly GCA_000143925.2. Lineage (NCBI taxonomy): Eukaryota > Metazoa > Nematoda > Chromadorea > Rhabditida > Rhabditidae > Caenorhabditis > Caenorhabditis brenneri. The sequence goes on from GL379983.1 coordinate 39,085, forward strand.
CGTAGGCACGTAGGCATGTAGGGACGTAGGGACGTAGGGACGTAGGCACGTAGGCATGTAGGCACGTAGGCATGTAGGGACGTAGGGACGTAGGCACGTAGGCACGTAGGCATGTAGGCACGTAGGCATGTAGGGACGTAGGGACGTAGGCACGTAGGCATGTAGGCACGTAGGCATGTAGGGACGTGGGGACGTAGGCACGTAGGCATGTAGGGACGTAGGGACGTAGGGACGTAGGCACGTAGGCATGTAGGCACGTAGGCATGTAGGGACGTAGGGACGTAGGGACGTAGGCACGTAGGCATGTAGGCACGTAGGCATGTAGTGACGTAGGGACGTAGGGACGTAGGCATGTAGGCATGTAGGCACGTAGGCACGTAGGGATGTAGGGACGTAGGCAATTGGGCATGTAATGACGTAGGGACGTAGGAAATTAGGCATGTAATGACGTAAGGACGTAGGGACGTAGACACGTAGGCATGTAATGACGTAGGGACGTAGGGACGTAGGGACGAAGGCATGTAAGTGACACGCTGGAATCAGTAGGACTGGAATTAACTGTACTAAAAACACAGATTCAGTTTGTAGGTGTCATTCAAAAAAAGTGTCCGAGATAAAGAAAAATTTCAATTTCCTCTTTTTCAAAATTATCTGAAATTTGACTTGAACATCAAAAATCGAATTCCGTGACACGCTGGAATTATTAGGAATGAACTTAACTGTACTAAAAACACAGATTCAGTTTGTAGGTGTCATTCAAAAAAAGTGTCTGAGATAAAGAAAAATTTCAATTTCCTATTTTTCAATATTATCTGAAATTTGACTTGAACATCAAAAATCGATTTCCGTGACACGCTGGAATTATTAGGACTGAACTTAACTGTACTAAAAACACAGATTCAGTTTGTAGGTGTCATTCAAAAAAAGTGTCCGAGATAAAGAAAAATTTCAATTTCCTATTTTTCAAAATTATCTGAAATTTGACTTGAACATCAAAAATCGATTTCCGTGACACGCTGGAATTATTAGGACTGAACTTAACTGTACTAAAAACACAGATTCAGTTTGTAGGTGTCATTCAAAAAAAGTGTCCGAGATAAAGAAAAATTTCAATTTCCTATTTTTCAAAATTATCTGAAATTTGACTTGAACATCAAAAATCGATTTCCGTGACACGCTGGAATTATTAGGACTGAACTTAACTGTACTAAAAACACAGATTCAGTTTGTAGGTGTCATTCAAAAAAAGTGTCTGAGATAAAGAAAAATTTCAATTTCCTATTTTTTAAAATTATCTGAAATTTGACTTGAACATCAAAAATCGATTTCCGTGACACGCTGGAATTATTAGGACTGAACTTAACTGTACTAAAAACACAGATTCAGTTTGTAGGTGTCATTCAAAAAAAGTGTCCGAGATAAAGAAAAATTTCAATTTCCTATTTTTTAAAATTATCTGAAATTTGACTTGAACATCAAAAATCGATTTCCGTGACACGCTGGAATTATTAGGACTGAACTTAACTGTACTAAAAACACAGATTCAGTTTGTAGGTGTCATTCAAAAAAAGTGTCTGAGATAAAGAAAAATTTCAATTTCCTATTTTTCAATATTATCTGAAATTTGACTTGAACATCAAAAATCGATTTCCGTGACACGCTGGAATTATTAGGACTGAACTTAACTGTACTAAAAACACAGATTCAGTTTGTAGGTGTCATTCAAAAAAAGTGTCTGAGATAAAGAAAAATTTCAATTTCCTATTTTTCAATATTATCTGAAATTTGACTTGAACATCAAAAATCGATTTCCGTGACACGCTGGAATTATTAGGACTGAACTTAACTGTACTAAAAACACAGATTCAGTTTGTAGGTGTCATTCAAAAAAAGTGTCCGAGATAAAGAAAAATTTCAATTTCCTATTTTTCAAAATTAGCTGAAATTTGACTTGAACATCAAAAATCGATTTCCGTGACACGCTGGAATTATTAGGACTGAACTTAACTGTACTAAAAACACAGATTCAGTTTG
>GL379983.1:42474-61405 GCA_000143925.2 Caenorhabditis brenneri
GATGTTCAAGTCAAATTTCAGATATATTTGAAAAATAGGAAATAAAAAAAAAATTTTTCTTTATCTCGGACACTTTTTTTGAATGACACCTACAAACTGAATCTGTGTTTTTAGTACAGTTAATTCCAGTCCTAATAATTCCAGCGTGTCACGGAAATCGATTTTTGATGTTCAAGTCAAATTTCAGATAATTTTAAAAAATAGGAAATTGAAATTTTTCTTTATCTCGGACACTTTTTTTGAATGACACCTACAAACTGAATCTGTGTTTCAAGTACAGTTTAGTTCATTCCTATTAATTCCAGCGTGTCACGGAAGTCGATTTTTGATGTTCAAGTCGAATTTCAGATAATTTTGAAAAATAGGAAATTGAAATTTTTCTTCATCTCGGGCATTTTTTTCGAATGACACCTACAAACTGAATCTGTGTTTTTAGTACAGTTAAGTTCAGTCCTAATAATTCCAGCGTGTCACGGAAGTCGATTTTTGATGTTCAATTCAAATTTCAGCTAATTTTGAAAAATAGGAAATTGAAATTTTTCTTTATCTCGGGCACTTTTTTTGAATGACACCTACAAACAGAATCTGTGTATTTAGTACAGTTAAGTTCAGTCCTAATAATTCCAGCGTGTCACGGAAGTCGATTTTTGATGTTCAATTCAAATTTCAGCTAATTTTGAAAAATAGGAAATTGAAATTTTTCTTTATCTCGGACACTTTTTTTTGAATGACACCTACAAACTGATTCTGGTTTTTTAGTACAGGTTAGTTCAGTCCTAATAATTCCAGCGCGTCACGGAAGTGGGTTTTTGATGTTCAAGTCAAATTTCAGATAATTTTAAAATATGGGAAACAAAAGAAATGTATCAAGAAGGAAACTTAAAATCAAACAATTCAATGATAGTGACAGTATCTACACAATTGACAGATCACTCTTATACAGAAATAAAAAGCATCTATAACGGAAATTAGGATAAACAACTTTGTTGATAGCGGCAATATCCACACTTTAGGACAAGATGATTCTTGTCTTCACACTCAATTAGAAGTACTCGATCATCCTTTTGACGTAAGTCCCACAGTTGTCGCATCATGATGGCCAGAAAGCTGTAAAAAACGAAGTATAAATTTCGATAAACCGTAGATTTAGTAAAGAGGGGCCAGGATTAAGGGGTGGAAATAAGTCTATTACTTCAAAAATGAACAAATCCGGCTTGCTTAGAACCTAACGAATTCTCAGCACTGGGCTCTGGTTTCAAGAATAAACTTACTTGTCTTCCAATAAGCTCATCAAAAACTATGATAGCTTTGGGAATATATACTTTTAGAATTCAAAAGAATCAATGAATACGGACCTTGCAACAAAAGGTCTCCAAACTATACAACTATACTGTGATAAAATGATTGTTGAGAAGGGGAGCGGGCGCAAGAGATGAGAGAAGGAAGACTCGGACACCTATACAAACAAAATATACGTTTTGTTGAGGAGAGTTCTTCTCATCGTCTTGACTGCAATACACTGACAGTCATACTCTTTCTCCTTTTCTTCCTCCGGTCTATGCTGCCTCCATCCCTTTATTGCTATTCCGTTTCCATTGTTATGAACTGGTCGGTCGTATCTTAGTGCATCCTGCTACAAAAGGTCTCCAAACTATACAACTCCATTGTGATAAAATGATTGTTGAAGAGAAGGTTGAGGCAAAAGACGAGAGAAGACAACGGAGACAACTATACGATGAGACATCCTTTTCGTCGTGGAGATGTCTTCTCACCGTCTTGACAGAAACACACTGATAGTCTGACTCTCTTCTTTTATTTCTCCGGCCAATGTTGTCCCCTTTCTTCCATTGCTATTTTTTCCTTTTTGGAAACTGTGGAGTGTGCCTCCTTCATCCTGTTCCTTAAGTCAGATTGATGCAGAATTCAAAGCACCTGGTGCGATGAATACTGACCAAACTGGTTCTAAAAACACACGAAAACCCACGAAATACACCAAGAAATTCACTAGAACCAAGAGCGGTAACTAGCGACACGAAACGAAGACGAAAGAGATAGAGTGCGAATGCAAGAGACGCAGAGACGCGCACGTTCGAAATGCTACTTTTTACCAATAAAAAGAACACAAAACTACTCAACTTTGAGCACAAAACCTATTTATTCTCACACTGATTATCCAATCAGGCGAAACAATAAAGAAAAAGACTAGAAAAACCGATGAGAGTCACACCCAACGGCTGATACAGAACAATTGGGTAAAAACCCGGGAAAAGAAGTGGCTTCACGCCCTAAAACACAAAAACCAAGTAAAAAGACCAAGAAAAGAGGTAAGCTAAATGGTCCGCACGCCCTTCGGCGCCGGCACCACACCAACTCTAGTTGGAAAACTGTCTTGAAAGACGTTCCAGCATGCACGCGCGTTGCGCCCGCACGAGAATCACGCCAATACGCCGTAGCGGCGCATTGTTGGTGCAAAAGAATATGGAAGCGAGAAATCTCGTAAGGCTTCGGAAATGCATAGAAATGACAGAAAATAACACCAGGAATAGAATATTCCTGACACTTATGTTTCATATCGTTTCCCTTCTCTCCTATCTTTTCAGGGAGCATCGAGGGGTTGCGTTATAGGAAAATATTTCATTGCTCTTCACAAAGAAGAGTGGTCAAGAGAGGAGTGATATGGTTTGTATAGAAAAGGGTGGCTACACATTGGAATAACAACAAAAAGCAAGACTTCGAATCCATCAGCACCCATTGGATAAGCACATATTGATCTGAACATTGCAAGGAATATGCAGTTGGAAAAGAAAAAACATTTCGTATTGACATGAGAAGAGAAAGTTTGTGAAAAACGGAAATGAAATCTGTAGATGTAGAACTTTTGAAACTTTTCGATAGGTAAACCGGATGGATGAATAGAGAACGAGGGTTCCCAGAGAAGTAGAGAGGTATATGTGAATAGGTTCTTTAGTCCTTCTCAAAGTTTTCATCAATGCTTGCGGTCTGGACGTCAAAATCAGTATAATTTAGAAAACTAGAAATCATGAGACAGACAACTTTATTGAAATTTTTCCAAAAAAAAGTTCAAAACCTCCACATCAACAATTATTTGTTCTAGCAGTTGCTGTCCTCACAAATGACTCCTTCGTCTACTATGTAGCCGGTTGTGCTGTCCTTATCCTGAAAAAGCAGCAATAGTTCTCAACCATCATTCGTGATTAACCCACTGGAGTGATTCTTATCGTAAACACAACCTCATCTTTCCTCTGGTGAATCGAAGATTTCTTTGCAACCTCGTCAACTTTGATCTCCTTGATTTCCTTGTAGTTCTTCTTCAAGTAGCGGTCAATATCTGAAATTTTTCATAATTTTCATACACCCAGTATTCTCCAAATGTTCAACTCACCCATTCCGTGTTTCACTACAGTCTTGATAAGATTGAGGTACCTTCGCTTCAACCCAATCGATATAAGCCTGTTTCCGAGCTGTTTCCATGTGAAGCTCTTCCCATTCAGGATTATCCAGCAAAACTTTTGTGACAAGAGTCACCCGGATCGTTCGGAGTCAAAGAGATGAGCTTCATTGATTCCGTTCGTCGTTTGGCAACTAGCGTGGCACTCGAATTTTTCCCACCATTCCGTGAGAGGAAAACGTTTCCAATGTACGTAACATTACACGGCACATACTTTTGCATCGGCGTGATATTGTCGGGAAGATTGATCAGTTTATCCAGGAATTGGTCCGTTTCTGTAAACTTCTTCATTTGATTCGCACCAAAAGTAAAGAAAAAATGACTGATATAACTGGGAAAACTGATTTTTCTCAACCTGATTCTAATAAAAGTTCTTATGAAAAAATTCGTTATCTACAAACACACTCACGTTGATCTAGTGGGAACATTTTTCTCAAAGCATTGTTTTCATCCTGCTGTAGAGAAGACTGCAATTTTTCCACGAGTTGAGTATTTTCGGGAGTTAGATACATTTGAACTGAAAAAAGAGGAATGAAGATAATCAGAATACGGGCAGCATTGCAAAATGCTTCTTTATTCTCCTTCTTAATTTTCAAAAAAAATGGGAATTATTTTGGGAAACAAAATTACGGTTCGATAGGTTGATAATGATATGGTTGGTTGAAGATGACAAGTTTTGTGATATAGATGAGAAAAATAAATGCCATAAGTCGATGAAATAATTCATTCCAACTCAGTTTGGGTTGATTAGACCTAATAATCTTCAAGTACTGATTCTCGAGACTTAGTATAAATGAACTTACTTCTCTTCCAATGAGCACGTTAAAGATTGTTATAGTTTCAGAAATATATATTTTTGAAATTTAAAATAATCAGTGAGAAAGGACCCAGTCGCGAAAGGTCACCAAACAATACAACTACATTACGATAAAATGATTGTGAAAAAGAAGGCTAAAACAAGGGATGAGAGAAGGAGACGGAGACAAATATACAAACGAGACATACGTTTTGTCGTGGAGGTTTCTTCTCACCGTCTTGACTGTCACATACTGATAGTCTTACTCTCTCTCCTTTTATTGCTTCGGCTTGTGTTGTTCGCTTTCCCATTGCTATCACTGTGGAGTTTGCCTCCTTCGTCCTGTTTTATGACGCGTACCGTCCCTCTCTCTTCTTTTCTATTGCACTAGGAAACATAGAGGGTTTGCGTTACAGAGAAATAATTCCTTGCTCTTTCCGCAGTCTGTAGTATCCCGGGAATCGAGAGTAGCTTGACAACCTAAATGTGTTTCTTGGGCCGTGTGGGTTTGTGTATGCAACTAATTGAGAGTAAACGAGCAACTATTTGTATAGAAGGTGCACGAAACAACAGAAGACGACATGAGCAAACGGAATAGCGGAGCGTCGTACTGAGGATGAACGTTAAAGAAAGGGCTTACTAACAATGTTATTGGTTATTGAAGATTCATCCATTCACAACGATCAGATGATATAAGTTAAAAACATAATATCATATACTTGCACGAAAAACAGGAATATGAAAAAATGATGTGTGTTTCAAAGCAGTAGTTATAGGATAAAAACGGAGCACTTGAGAGACAAATTCACAATTGAAAAGCAACAACTACGAGGATTTGAGATCTCAACTTTAGAAAAATGAGGAATGTGAACGAAAAATACCTGTAGCAACAAAGCTCGAGTTTCTGGGAGAGTTGTTGGAGGGCTTTGAGTCTCAAGAACCGGATCGGCAAGAGGAGTAGCCGAATTGAGAGCTATTCTTACCAGTGAAGTTGAAAAAATGGTGAATCCGCTCTCCAGGCAGATTCTGAGAGTCGGAGCCAGCTGGAATTGGTGGCTGAATCCTGGCAGCATTGTAGAGGATTTTGATTCTCAAAGACCGGAGTAACTGCTGGACTAGCCAGATTAGAGCTAACATTGTCTCAAAAAATCAAAATCATACTGTCAATCTTGCGATCCTGCAAATTTGTTCTAATGCCAAATGAAAAAGTGAGATCCTCCCTAGGAACCGAAAAATGAGCAATATCAACTTGTTCTTACCATCTTTTATTATCTCTCTTGACCATCTCACTCATCAAGAGGTTTGACCTCTTCAAAAAATGGTGTATGCGCGCTCAGAAACGCAGAAATACGGCCCCTCCAACTGTTTATCGATCGAGGGTGATGTCATTAAGAGGAATGTGGACCAGTCTTATACACCACTCTTCTCTGTCTTTGCCTCTTGTCTTCCATCGATTTTGAGGTTCATGCAAAGTTATTCATATTCCGTATGAACTGTGTTAGATTGCTTATTTTTGCCGTTCTTATCTTCTTTTTTTGTTTGCCGTTATTCATTTTTGTTTAGTTTTTATTTTCAGGTATCATCTCATCAATTTTCCAACTTGAAGTACCAATGCTCTCGGAAGGAATTTTCAGTACGGTGAGTGAAAAAAGAAAAACAAAAATGTAATTGTCGGTGTTGGTTTTGGGTTTGATTTTTTGTCATTCTTGAACTTTTTTTGTTTTTGTTCACTTTTTTTGTTTTTTGTGAACTGAGCACTACTAGTTTTGTTCAAACTAAATATTACTAATTCTCGCATTTATTCAGACCAAGACTCCGGATCAAGTTGACAACACCGCACTAGAAAATCTTTCCGGACAAAATGGTGAAAAAACAACAAACACCCGGAAAAGAGCACCCAATGCGCCATCCGCCTCCGTGTCTCCGTCTTTCTCAGAACCAGATAAAAAGGCCAAAAAGAAGATTGAATTGGTGAGTGAAAGGCTTTTCTTGGATTTTTCAGGCAGACTTTTTGGCAATTTGATAAATCTTTTGTACCAGTCTAACATTCACTTTCCAGATTGTCACACCTCCAATCACACCCCCTGATCTTGAATCAGGCTACTGCCCTGTTGAGAACGGACAAATCTTGAGAAAAAGATATCAAGTTCAAAAGATGCTTGGCTCTGGCGCATACGCTACAGTTTACCTTGCAAAAGATAAGAGGATAAAGCGAACTGTGGCATTGAAATTTGTTCGGAGCGGAGAATTGTTCAATAATGCATCAGATATCGAAATTGAATGTATGGAGAAGGCCAAGAATGCCTCGAAATCAATTGCATTCTCAGAGCCTCCGATTGGCTCCAACAACATTGTGACACTTCTCGGAAAATTCCGGTTCAAAAGCTCAATTGACACACACCACGTATTGGTAATGGAATCGCTTGTCTCAGATCTTTTTAGTGTTTTATGGTACTCCAATCAAAAACGGCTAACTCTACACCGGATCAAAAGATTTATGAAGGATGTTGTGGAAGGATTGTTCTTCCTACATTCGGTATGCAACATCATGCATCTGGACATAAAGCCCGAGAATTTGTTGGTGACGATAGACCCGGATAATATGGATCTCTCAGATCCAAATTGCTCCGCGAGGCTAAAAATCGGGGATTTTGGAACATCTGCCAGAACCTTCGACTTTGTGAAGAAAACCGTACAGACTAGTCATTATAGAGCACCAGAGTCATTTTTGAAGTCTCAAATTACTCCGGCAGCTGATATGTGGTCAGTCGGATGCACAATGTACGAGATGACCACCCGGCAAGTACTATTTCCGTGTATTGAAGGAAAACCCAATGATCACAAGTCGTGGCTCTGCCAAATTTCCAAGTTATTAGGGCCAGTGGAGATGAAATATTTTGAAAGAAACGATGAGAACGAGAAGGTCTTTGAAGAAGTTTTCGGAAACCAAAAGGCTTTGATTGAAGAGCCATTATCCCCTAGTTTGATATCTCCAAAAGAATTAAGAAAGAAATACCTCATGGACAAGCCTGAGGCTGAAGAGTTCTGTCAACTCATGAGAAAGTTTTTGACAATTGACCCCAAGAAAAGGATCACTGCCGAGGATGCGTTGAAGCATCCATTTTTCTCGGAACTTTGCACTGAATAAGCTATTATCTGTTACATTATTGATTTTTTTTTGCTCATCTGCTTGTTCCAGTCTTAATAAACATAATTGCATTTTTTGTCTTCAAAACAGTAAGAAATATGTCATATTTTCTCATGTAGTGCACATGGTAAAAAGTCTCCAATTGGTAAACATTCCTCGATCTATTAGCATATTTCTCTTGACGCTTATATCGACAATTATTCAGAAACAATACTCACTTTTTTTTTAATTCTTTGATTTTCGAAACACTCAACTGGCACTGGTGTATTTTCGAGCTCTTTTGCTTTTTTCCACCAGTTTCCGAGTTGTTTTTTTTTCTCAGATATCCATTCGAATGTGCTGTAGTGTTTTAGAATGACCTCCATAATTTCATCGGATTGGGATCTCCAGCCTGACTTGAATCCAAATATACGTTTCTTAATGATAGGTTGGAGCTTACTTCAAACGAATCGGGCCGTTTGGAAAATTTCATCTGCACGCTCCGGCCCGGTCGGAACTGATTTTTCAAAAGGCGAATTTTGGGGTAAAATGGAGTTTTATGATGCTATTTTGGGTCGAAAAGAAGAGTATTGATGTTTTTGATGCTCTTGTGTAAAAGTTGAACATTTTTGGAAGAGTTCTGCAAAAAAAAATTGAGGAAATGTTTTCAAAATTTAAATCCGGGCCGAAATTTTCCAAATATGGGTTAGACTTCATGTAATTTGGACTGAAATCTTTATGCAGCCCACATCCACGACTACTCCATGAAAGCCCTAAACCTACATAAGACTCCAACTCCACAAATCTCCCAAGTTTTCCGTTCAGCATATTCAGGTGTTTCATTCATTTGGGCCAGTTTTTTGATTTATTGTTTAGATTTTGATTCCAAAGAGTATTTCATTTCATTCAAAGAAATATTCCGTTTTTTTTCCTGCAATGTCCCCGTCCTGATGTATTTTAAGGCATATGCATTTTCTCATTCCATCAAGCATAGTCTCGTTCGTAAATTTTCAAATTGAACTATCAATGGGTCGGCCTAGTCAGTCGGGCAGCCAAAGTGCGCAATGGACCTGACCTCCTGACTACGGGTGGTGGGACCAACGAAAAAAGGAGACGAGGCGGGAAAAATGTTTGGTCTCACGACGAATAGTTTACAGTGGAGCGCAGGTGAGGTGACCTCCTTCTCTCCCCCCCCCCCTTTCCCGGTGGGTGACGAAAGAGGACTCTTCATTCACAGTCATTCTTAATTTTTTGTTCCGTCGTGGAAGGTCGTCTTCTCCTCGCCCTTTCCTCTCCCCTGCCAATGATAGATTCCACCCGATTTCTCGTGTGTTTGTCTAATGTTGCCTCTAAATCCCCTACAAATGTCTACACAAACCTTTTGTGTTCGTCTCTTCTTTATTATTCTCAACACTCTGTTTTTAAACTATATCCCCATTATATTTTTTGAAATTCCAGATCTTGCTCAACTCTCCTCATCCAGTCATGTCCAGCAATCACCGATCGGATAAGGCTATGTTGCTAACTATTGAAGTAAGTGATTGAATCCTATGCTTAGGACGAATTAGTTAATGGCTGGCTGAAAATGTCTCCGACTTAGGTTATTCTAGGCTTTCGTGGGCTTAGTACACCGTAGGTTCCAACTTAAACTCAGGTTTCCTTACACTAGCTCAGGTGAAATAAGGCTCCAACACCTTTTATGGAAATTAGACCCCAATGACTCAGGTTGTCTGTCAGGTCTTCAACGTACTACCTAATCCAGGTGCATATACCGAAATGCCAAATTAGACTCAGACTCATGTTTGTTCAGGCTAAGTCTATCTCCAACGTCCCGCAATACAATATAGGCTGCCTTGAACCATACCTGACCAGTGATATTTCCGAAGACCTTGTTCAAGTCCGTTTCAGGGAAATTTAGGCTGAATTTCTAGAAATGCTTGTAATGAATCTTTCGCCATGTTCTAGGTATTTTTTGGTCATATTAGACTAAATTTGGTGTAGCTTCCGAACTTCTTCATGGAACTCGGCTGACATCGTTAGGCTGTCCAAAGATTCTCAGATACTGTCTAAGTCTGAGTACCAAATCTATGTAGTGACTTTGACTGAGGACGCTTCAGGGTTAGGCCGGATTAATCTCAGATTGAATTCGGTTTAGGTCACCATAGGGTAAAGGAGGCTTAAGCGTTTTGGACAGTTTGATGCTCACTAGGGAATGTTTTGGCTCTTCTGAACTTGACCAATTTAGAATTGAAATTACATTCCAGCTAGGTATTCAACATCAAACAATTTTTTTAATAGGTGTGGTTGTAACCTCAACTCAGAAAGTTCCCTCGTCTAATGTTTTGGCAGTTTTCCAGAGCAGGTTGGGCAAAATTTAGTCCATATCAGGTCCCATCGCTGGAACAAAAAGCATTAAGCGATTTCCAGTTTGATTAAAAAGATTTCGCCCTATTTCAAAAAATTGTGATTGGTTCTCCCCTTTACGGAAACCTTTCTGAGCCACTTCACAAAAAAATTGCCTAGAGCAATGTTACGATGTTTATAAGCGTTTGTGTTCCAAACCATTCCGAGCCATTTCTATGCCACCTGTCATCTTTATTAATTTTGCTCAAAACGCTCAAAATAAATTTTATTTCACAATATGCTAGTTTTCACGAGTTTTAGCCAATCTAGGAGACTTCGGTTCTTTATGATTTAACGGGTGTTTTCGGAAATTTGAGAATTAACGGGTGCAATGGGAAAGGAGGTGAATTAACGGGTGCAAACACATTTTTGAGAATAAACGGGTGCAAAAAACTTGTCATTTGGGGTTTCGTCAGAAATCATTCAGGAGTGTTGTAGACACTCCGTATTCCATTTTCATTCATTTTATACTATATTCTTTTTGTTTTTTTATTTATTTTTACATTTCTTGTCACTACTCATTTTGTTTTGTCAACAGGCTCAGGCAAAAAGTACTTGATCTTCATCAGGATCACATGTACACGTGCAGAATATATGATTCAAGAAAAAAGAAGAGAGTAAAAACAAAAAAGTTTATTGGGTATTATGGATAAGTAATTGGGTGCGAAAATGCTACCAACTTTTTTTCAAATATCATTCCACATCGTTTACTGTGATGCACCGAATTGTGCCACTGATAGGGATATTTTTGAAAGAAAAAATGGCTCTATTCGACTTAAACGGTCCCTTGGAAGTTGAACGGTCTATTCAGGCTTTAAAAAAAGTTCAACGGTCCCTTCAGAAATGAATGGTCCCTTCAGAGTTGAACGGTCCCTTCAAACCCCGGAAATAAATGAACGGTCCCTTCAAAGTTGAATGGTCCCTTGAGAAGAAATGTCAGGAATAGTAACTTTCAATGTATTTTCTCCTTCCATTCACTGTTGTTCTTTATTTTCAAAAATCTATTTGATTCCATTCTCAGCATAAAACAAAGAAAAAATTAGCAAAAACTTCGTTAGTTTTATGTCGGAGGAACACATTTGCAAATTTATGAGGTAAAGGGAAGACAAGGAAGCGTTGAATATAAGAACACTGGCACTATTCCTCCGTTAAATACCAGAAAACGAGAAAAAAACCTAAAGTTTAGTTGAAAATTATCTTTTAAAAATTCGTTAGAATAGGAGTATTATACATTGTAAAAACATAGAACAACAGTGAATGGAAGGAGAAAATACATTGAAAATTATTATTCCTGAAATTTCTTCTCAGGGGACCGTTCAAGTCGAATAGAGCCGGAAAAATTTACTCAAAATAGATAGTTTTGCCAGAAAATTGACTTTTATGCTCTGAAAAGTTTACTTCCGTGCTTCCTAAGCCTGTATTTTTAGTGGTTCAACTCGAAAAAATTCCAAAAACTTCAAAAAAAATTCATTTCCAAAAACAGGCTTGGGAAACGAACGGAATGCCCAAATGACAAAATTCGATGCCCCCAAACTCCCATGAAACCAAAAACTCAATTCGAGCTTATCGGTAAGCAATGTGCAATGGGATCTAGAAAAATAGCTGGTAGCATTTAAGCAAAAGTAACATTTGAGATATTGGTAGCATTTGAGCTATCGGTAGCATTTGAAAGAAGGTAGCATATGAGTTGGTAGCATATGAGTATTTGCCACCTCTTCATCCGAATTGATTTGGTTCTCAAGTGACGAAGTCAGTCCAGAATAACGAAAAAGTTGGCAGTCTTTCACAAATAGATCACCGACTATTGTTACAGTTCAAAAAAAGCCACGTCCATTCTGTTGTCATAAAAAACTCCCAGCTGTTGACAAAACAAAATGAGTAGTGATAAGAAATGTAAAAATTAAAAAAAAAACAAAAAGAATATAGTATAAAATGAATGAAAATGGAATACGGAGTGTCTACAACACTCCTGATTGATTTCTGACAAAACCCCAAATGACAAGTTCTTTGCACCCGTTTATTCTCAAAAATGTGTTTGCACCCGTTAATTCACCTCCTTTTCCATTGCACCCGTTAATTCTCAAATTTCCGAAAACACCCGTTAAATCATAAAGAACCGAGACTTCCAGCACTTAGCGGATTTAATTGTTTTAGTTATTTTACTAGTAGATCAACCATTTTTCCTCTTTCCAGGAGCAAAATGACAAAATCAAACTGCTCGAAAAAGAGATATCGAAAAGAAAAAATACCATTGAGCGGATCAGGAGTGAACGCAATAAAGCAGAAGCTGAAGTGGAATCGATTCGAAAAGAGAAAAAGGATCGAAGGGAAATCCAGAGAACCAAACTAGACAAAAGAGTTAAGAAAGTGGAAGAATTCTACATTCAAGCTCAGGCCGACCAAGAGGCTCATCTAAAAGAATTCGCAAAACAGAAAGCTATGAAGATTATAGATTTGGAAACCCAACTGGTCAAATCAGAGGAGCTTAGAATTCAAGCTCAAACTCAACTTGAAGAGTCCGAAAAGAAAAGACTTGAGGAATTGGAAAAGTATCACAAACAGATTCAGTGCTTAGAGAACCAACTACGAGATTCTCAGCAAGCTACGGCTCAAGCTCAGGCCGAACTTATGGAATCTGAGAGGATTAAGATTGAAGCCGAGGCCGAGGCTCATGTGATCAACAATGTGGCTGTGAGCTCAGAAATCAAGATTATAATTTCCGAGACCCAGTTGGCTCAGACTCAGGCCAAACTCCAAGAGTCTGAGAGAATTAGAAGTGCAGCCGAGGCCGAGGTTCAGGTTATCACCAAAGTGGCTGAGAACTCAGAAATCAAGATTATAATTTTCGAGACACTGTTGGCTCAGGCTCAGACAAAATTCCAAGAATATGAGAATAAAAATAAGACATTAGAACAAGCCAATCAGAATTTAGATTCTCAACTAAAGACCAAAACTGAGGCCTTTGCTGCTTCTCAGAGAGCTCTTGCTCAGGCTCAGGAAGCTATGATTCAGATTCAGGCTCTGTGTGATGACACTCAGGCTGGGCCCTCTCAGATTCGGATTGGTTCTTCTGGGACTCAGGAGAATGGAAGAAAACGAATAAACTCACCACAGGCAACCACCGATCAAGCGGTCCCGAGAAAGAGAGGACGCCCACCTGGAAGTAAGAATAAGAAGTCGAAGCGAGGAGATTGTTAATTTTTTTTTGCTTTCAACTTTTTTATTCAATATTCAAATATTCAAGTTTCAATAAATATAATTTGAAAAGTGTAGTAATAACCTTTGTGGGGGGGGGGGGTGCTTTTCGAGGGACAGCTGGCAGGTCCGCAGTTATCCGCGATAACTTTTTGATTGGGCAAGTGAATATTCCTGCTGACTATCATGATAGGGGGTTGGCAGTCCGATGATATCAATTTCATAATTCATTTTACTGTTTATTGCTAACCAGTTCCAACGATTTTGTTTGATTTTTTATCATTGGAAGTTTTGGGACGATAGAATCTGAAAAGAAAGAAATCTGGAAAAATATGAAGATGGTATGAAGAAGTTCGACCACAAACCGTTGAAAAAGAAGAAAACATTTCCGCACATTGCATTATTGAAGCCTCCGATTTGGAATTATATTCAGACTCTTAGTGAACAGCGCGCACATTTGATTAGATCAGGGGGCCGCAAGAGATAGGTAATTGATAAAACAACTCTCGGATATTCACGAAGCACATAACCACTTTCGTGAGCCAGTCTGTATCAAAAACAGGAAAAACTTCAAAAACAGAATGCAATCAGAGTGATAATAATTGGAAAACAGCAATGAAGACCAAAGTTACTCGGCCAATCATCAGAATGAGTAGAAGTTGTTCTATCCTTTCGAAAATTTCGTCAAAGTTATATCGAAGTCTTTGAAGTATTTTGAACATAGTTCGAGCCCCCAGAATTATTTGGTCAAATCTCTAGAGATGGAGAAACAGAATTCAGATTACGAAGGGACCAGAATAACGGAGGCAATCATAGCAAGACGCTGAATCGGGAAGATCTTCAAACCGAAATAACAAATATTCAAGACACTTATCGATAGCTCTGTAGGTCAAACAAGAAGACCTGTTTTTTGTAAACTTCAAATAGAAGAGAACGCTGTTTCTAAATATTAACATGATTTATTAAAAATCGATATTCGTTCAGTTCAAAATCGACATAAGAAATTTTTACCAAAAAAAAACAGTACAATATTAGAAATCTAGAGCTTAACAGAATAATAAAACTACATCGATCACGGAGATTGTTACGTTTATAAATCTTCAATTTCTTCTTTTGATCACTCGGAGCCTCACTGCGTTGGCACATCATCCTCATACAGATCACTAGTGCAAGAATAATAAGCGAATTCCAGATTGTCGATAACTAAATTATATAACACGAATGAAGTGAAAAACTACTTTTTACTGATGAGCCATTCTAATTTTTCATAGAACAGGAATTTCGAGATAGTATTCAGGCAAAAAACCAACTGAATCCTCTCAGCGAATCAACTTTTACCCCCCAAAGTCTTCTAAAAACAGAAAAAAACTCACTTTTTGAAAACTAAAATTCAGAATGATCATGAAGTGACCATCCATCGAATAGACAGAAGATGTTAGAAAAAAATAGTGGAATTATAAAAAATCAGAAACAGGGAGGCCAGTCCAACAGGAAGCCAAGGGAGTGTTGATATGATTTGTATAAAAATAGGGCAATCACATATCAGAATAACAACAAAAAGCGGGCGAGACTTTATACAAACCAAGAGGACGCAGACATGCAGAGACCCGTTGTTGTTACAGGAGGATACGCAAAGCGGCACAAATATTCAGGAAAACGACAACTGATGTGGTGATAAAATTGGCTTTCTCTGCCGCTCTCTATTTGTTGTACACATAGGAATCAAAAAGTGGGACACAATCAAAGGAACACGGAGTGTCGAAATTCTGGTCACTGTTTCCGAAAAAAGAAAATATTTTGGTTTTTGTCTGAAGAACTTCAATAAGTGCCGTGATTTCTCTTTCTTTTTGTTTTTTTTTTGTTATAAACTCTGAACACGTATTCTAGATAGTTACAAGTTTATTGAATACATATAATTGAAACTTCCAGAAGAAAAAAATTAGTTAAAAGAATAACCGATTGGCCTTTCTCACAGTTGAGAGCCGATGTGCTATAATCAATACAGTCCGCTCATGAGCACACCTCTTCACATCTTCTACAACCATTGATTCTGAATCTGCATCCAATGCTGAAGTGGGTCCATCCAAAATCAATTCTAGTGAATCTCACTGGCAACTTCTGAATCGTGAGTAGCAGGCTGAAAACATCTTAAATTAGGAAATCAAACATTTTTGGTGAATAAATAAACGCACGATTAGTTTCTCAGTGTCCTTATATACAAGAACATCATTTTCAAATTTCGAATAATCAGAAAATAGAGACCCTTAATTCACTGAGAGAGTCATGAGGAGTAAGAAATGTGAACTGATGTGATAGGATGAACTGTTTGCAATCAAAACCGTCAGAGAAGAGACCGAGAGAAAGATAGTGAAGCGGCAGGCACTGCCTGGACGCACCAGTTGATGCAACAAGCCCTCGAAACGCGAGAGGAAAAAAAGGTTTTTTTCCTCTTTTTTGGAGAAATAGTGTGTTGCAAAATTTATATTTTGCGGTGTGATATTGCAGACTTCGGGAGCTCGTCACACTTTTCTCAAGAGAATTTGAACAATAGACATATATTTCTTTTTGATCTGGAGTTTTCGAAGTTGAGTGGATGTTCATGAAATGACTGAACATCAGTGTTGCAGATCTTGTGGTAGCAGGTTCTATTACCGAGCTTTCGAAATAACCAACTTCAGGAAATATATAAATTTTGTTCAGGGTCATCTTTTATGCAAATTGAAGGGAAAAAAACGTGAAACAGTCAGTAAAGACTAGCGTACCTCCAAAGCGAAACCTTGACTCGATCGACCAGAGCATAGTAATTTTATACATGTGAGTTCAGATCAGCAGGAAACTTTATATGTGGACGAGGGAGAATGAGAGAGGACCAATGGACAGTGAAGGAGAAAAGAGGCTCTACAAGTTTTCGAACTAAAATGGAAAGAAAGAGAATTACAGGCAAACGGACCAAATCTCATGAGTCAATCCAACCTCCAACAATCCCAATTTTTCGGAAAAAGGAAGTTAGACTTTCTTTGGAAAACTAAAGAAATATGTCGAGATGCCGCAATAAGAACGTTCCAAAATCACTTGTTAACTGTGTGTAGCCTCCACTCCTCTCAACAACAAAAAAACTAAGATTGGAAAGTGTTTATTTTGATTTTAAAAACGATGAACAAATAAATATTCTGAATAACAAGCAATCATTCATTTTGAGCAATTACTTGTGAAAAAAAGGATGCTTGAAAGCTTCTTTAGCACTAAGTCTTTGGTTTGGATTGATCCAAGCGCCATGGAGCAGGAACAATTGGGACTGCTTGAGTACCGCGATCCACCATTCGTTGGGGCTGCCCGGGAATTTCCTTGATCAACTGCATTATGGCCCAATTTGTTAGGATCTTATCGGATGGACCACGGCATTGATGGCATGTCTAGTGGTAGGGGGAAGCTTGAGTTTTATTTCCTTGTTCCCATGTTTTTATTTCCATTCGTGATTCCATACCTATCTACTTCAT
This sequence comes from Caenorhabditis brenneri, assembly GCA_000143925.2. Classification (NCBI taxonomy): domain Eukaryota; kingdom Metazoa; phylum Nematoda; class Chromadorea; order Rhabditida; family Rhabditidae; genus Caenorhabditis; species Caenorhabditis brenneri. The sequence goes on from GL379983.1 coordinate 58,962, forward strand.
GTTGCATGCAGGAGGCACAGGCTGTGTGATCACAGGATCCTGGAAATCGGAAAATTCAAGTTTTGGTATTACGACGGTCCGGGATTTTGCTGAGATGAATGCCTGCATCACTAGATATCTGGATATCCAGTTGATTTTTCTAAAATCCAAAAACTACTCACCAAAGATCTGTGGACACCTGAGACTTTGCTTTCCATTTGTCAACGCCTCAGAGCACACGGAGCATTTCAACGACTCCGTGTTCATCTCTTCTTCCATCGACTTCAGTAGATCTTCACGTTGCTTCTTCGACGTTTCCAGAAGTCCGCGGAGCTCCACAAGATTTATTTTCATGTCTCCAGGAGTTACCGTAAATGCATCCAAATCATGTTCATTTCCATACTTGTCGACTTCGTGGGGAACGGCTCCTCTTTTGTTGCTAGCGGCGACAAAACTGGACGTTTTCTGTAATTGGAGGGTTTTAATGAAAATCAATACTTTTGAAACACAAAAAACAAAATGGAAAAAAAAAACTAACCGTTTATTTGCATCCATGTGCTGAAGTAGTTACCGCAGTCTATCCAAAGACAATGGAAATGTTCACATTGAGAAAATGGCAGCAGCATTCGAGCTCACCACTAACCGTTTGGAATAGCAGAAAACAATAGAAAATTTAAAAAGAATCAGAAAAACAGGGTAGGCCATGCCAGTCGGGCAGCCGAGGGTCCAAATGTTATAGGTCCGCAATACCATAAACCTTCGTTGCTATGACACTCAATTTCGCAAGTATTGAGAACTGCCAAACGACTATCGATTTTATCGTGTGCAGTAGTTGCTGGGTGGAGTGTCGTAGCGACGAGGGTTCATGATATTACGAACCCACAATACGACCGACCGAGAGGGGGAATGAATGACTAGTCTTCGCCTCCTCTCACCCCTAGAGGGTGTAGGATTAGTGGGGTCCCACCACGATTCAGTGGAATGTTCTCGATGCGTCCCTCAGTGCCCCTGGGAAAAGATGGACGATAAGAGGGAGGGGAGGAATAACTCCTCAGTAACCGTCATCATTACGTTTCTGTCTCGTTGGAGACGGCCGTTCTCTCTTCGACGTCTTCTCTTCATTGTCTTTTCTTCTCCTTCCACCCTCCTTGGTCTCAAGCAGTCTAAGTTAGGGATCTGACTTAGATTGCCTTAGTCACTTTCATACCCCTCGTATTATAGATTATTCGCGTACTTGCAAAGAATATTAATATGTCAAATATGAAAATATTACAATTCTTTTTTTGTTGAAAGGTCTTCTTTAACAAATGGTACTAGCCAATTTGATTTTTGTTAGAACTTTCGGGATCCTCATTTCGCATTTATCATCAGTGTGGACCATGTTGGACATGAGGTCAAACAATTATAAAGGCGCATACATTAGAGGTCTCGACACGAATCCTTCCTCTAGCTGTGGTGGAGGCTACTGTTTGTAACGAGAGGAGTCCATGTGCCTTCCCAAATGTTTGCCTCTGCCTTTATTAATCCTGGTTTATTCGCCTTTGGTCTCGTTTTCTTTTTTTACATCTTCGAATAATCCATGTGATAACATAAAAAGATCTGAAAAGCCACAATAATCTAATTAGGTTCATATAATTTTGTTCTTTAAGGCCTCGGTTGTTTTCTAAACTTGAAATACTCTAGAATGCTCTCTCAGATCCCCACACAACCCGTTAATGTTTTCCCAAAGGGGAGCATTTGAATTTCTCCGAGAACACTCTACGCCCTCAGATGTCATACGTGAGTCAATGTGAAGACCGCACAGTCATACAGAGGGAATACTAGACCCCTCAGTCTCATTCCTTCTTTCTTGCTCTGACGTGGGAGGTCGTCTTCCTTTTCTCTTTCCCTTTCCCAATCAATAACCGTCTCAATTGGTCTCAAGTACTCTGAGGCCTCCTAAGACTCTGAGAATCATGTCCACCCATTTTTCCTTTCTCCCCCAAATTTGCCTTTGGAGGCTATTTTCAACGACGCTTTTTCTGCTCGTTTTTCTATGACGACTTTATTCCTTCTTGTATGAATCCTCATTTATTTGCCTTTGGTCTCGTTTTCTTCAAACCCTCCTAATTCAGTTTTTTATCCATCAACCTCCTTTTGTTTGCCCCCCCCCCCCCTCTATCTTTACTCCTCTTATCGTCAGTTCACTATAAAATTAACCTCCTTTTTTACAGGTTCCTCTGCCCCCAATCAAGTACTATGTCGCTTCTTTTGGAAAAAGACTTGAAGCGCCCAGATCTCAAAGGAGAGTTCGAATGCAAAATGTGCGAGCAGAAATTCCTGCACGCCGCTTCACTCAGGCGTCATCGGCTCACCTACCACATCGACGGGCTAACATGCAAGCTGTGCAGTAAGGGAATAAAAAATGAAACAGTGAAGCAGCACATGCAAATAGAGCACGGCCTCAAAACTGTCTACACGTGTGG
>GL379983.1:64577-83749 GCA_000143925.2 Caenorhabditis brenneri
CCTGCACGCCGCTTCACTCAGGCGTCATCGGCTCACCTACCACATCGACGGGCTAACATGCAAGCTGTGCAGTAAGGGAATAAAAAATGAAACAGTGAAGCAGCACATGCAAATAGAGCACGGCCTCAAAACTGTCTACACGTGTGGATGCTGCAACTGGACATTCTTGGATAAGAGCCAGTTTCATCGTCACACAAAAGCGATCAGAGAAACAGGACAGCCAGGAGATGTTGTTGCGATTGTGGTCAGTGATGTGGCACCAGGTAAGTAGGATTTTCATATTGTGGACTAGATTTAAACCACCATAATTCATTATTTTATATATTTCCAGGATCACTATCCCAAGACGTGCAGATGCCGCCGTCACCAGTACATGCTCCTCCTTTGAATCCAACAGTGTTGGATTTGCTCTCAGAGTTTATCAGGACACAAAGTTTCGTCCCAGCGGCTCAAAAGCCCACCGCCACAGTTTCCAATGCACAGGACGGTTCAATGATGTTTCCAACACCCGAGATGCTCTTACAAGCGGCCATCTCAAATGGAGCTCCAGAGAATAACACTGAAGATGAAGAGGTATTTTCGCAAAGTCAAAGTCACTTTTCGAATGCAAATTGATCTATTTTTTCAGAATGTTCCCCTCATCCACAGGAAGCAACAATCCACCAGCTCAATGAGTAGCCCATCAGAGTCTAGAAACGGATCGCTCTCGATTTCTCCAGCTAGCTCAATTTCAGTGCCGAGGACTCTAATGGTTCAGAAGGGCCCCAACAAACGTAAATCGATTGACGACTTTTGCCTCCAATTGAGCGCAAAGAGAGCTGCCAATTCCTAAACATTTTTATCGATTCCAGTCTATTTTTTCTTCGAAACATCCTGAAAACCTTTATTCCTAATAACGATCTTTTCTCCTTTCCTGTTATTTCTTGTTGTCCCATGTCACAAATTTTTCACAAGTTTTAAACGCTTCTAGTTCAAAATTTTTTCACTTTTTCGGGTACAAATCATCTATTAATTAATAAATTCTCAACTATAAAACTGATTTTGTAAAAGATTATAAATAATTATTTTGATATCAAAGGAACAAGACGCAAGTGCGCATTTTAGGCGAGTTTCTCGGGGACCGGGGAAAATGTTGGACGTTTAGACTGGAATTTGCAAGTTTTCGAAGCCAGGTTCGGATTTCTGAATGTTTCTTACACCCGGGTACCGATTTATGGATTTTTCTGCAAATTGTCGTGACCTATACCACCATAAAGGTGTTCGCGTCCCTTACTCCCTATCTTACGACGATTCGTCCAAAATTTCTCATAATAGGTAGACAGGGGTAAAACAACCTGGAGATCTCGAATTTTCCATCCGTTTTTTTTATTTTCGACTCCTATTCTCAATTTTTATATTAACAGCCACTTCCTGAAGCCCAACGCTGTTCGAATCGACCACTCCATGAACGTCCCCAATTTTGACATTCAAAGAATTGCGTTCCTGAATCCGGTTGGCTCAAAAGTGATAGTTCTCCAGAATAAAAACATCCTAGCGTCGTATGGAATAACGGTGAAGGATAGCCAAAGGTCGTCAGATCATTATCAACTTCATCTCTTCTATATACTAAAGGAATAGCTCTGTGTGTCTGTGTGTGTGTGTGTCCAGCACTTATCACTGAATAACTTTTGTATCCCTCGACCGTTTTCTACCATATTTGGCATGTGATCATGGGTCACCGAGCGCTTCAATTCTGTGAAGTTTGGAGCACGGGTTACTGTAGGATTACGGTAGCTACAGTAACCAGATAGCTCAGCAATAGCTAGAAAACGGGTTCGAAGTGCTCAGAATCGTTCCATTCTTTGCATGTAATGCCTAAGGAACCCAAATAGTACACCATCAAAAAATGGTGGAGATTACTGTAGGATTACGGTAGTTATGGTACTCCGAAAATTCAACTGGCAAGCTCTGGATGGATAACCTTCCAGAACAATCTCCTTCTTTCCAGAAACTTCTAGAAACTCCCAGAACTTCCAGAGACTTCTAGAACCTTCCAGAACTTTCAGAAATTTCTAGAAACTTCCAGAAACTTCTAGAAACTTCCAGAGCTTCCAGAAACTTCTAGAATGTTCCAGAACTTCCAGAAACTTCTAGGAACTTTCTGAATTTCCGGAAAATTCTAGAAACTTCCAGAAACGTCAAAACATTAGATTACTTTGGAGGGAATCCAAATTATCAAAAATTTTGGCGAGAATTCAAATTTCAAATATTTTGGCGGGAATTCAAATTTTCGAAATTTTTGGCGGGAATTCAAGTTTCCGAAATTTTTGGCGGGAATTCAAGTTCCGAAATTTTTGGCGGGAATTCAAGTTCCGAAATTTTTGGCGAGAATTCAAACTTTCAAAATTATTGGAACTGAAAGAAGGCTTAGGGTGCATCACTGCCCAATGATCAAAAATGAGTTTAAGCGTGGCAAATTAACCCCCCATTGAGGAGCGCAGCGACGAACAAAAAGGAGGTGAGCCGCCGTAGGCGGCGCCACCGACTGGTATGGACCTAAATCAATAGTTACTTTGTATATTCATAATTAATAAGGTTCTTTTTTGGAAAAAAACGTGCAACAAAAAGGATTTGCATTTCGGATTGATACTCAAAATTCTGACCACTACCTTTTGTCCGGTAACACCTGTTAGTCATTTCACTGGGACTATTGAGCCTTAATCTCTAAAACCAGCTGCTTAGATACGAGTTGGCGTATGAGTTCTGTAAAGCGTACTTGCGTCTTGTTCCTTTGATATCGAAATAAATATTTATAAACTTTTACAGCATCAGTTTTATAGTTAAGGATTCATTTATTAATTCATTAATGAGAATTCATTTATTAATAAATGATTTGTACCCGAAAAAGTGAAAAATTTTGAACTAAAAATTGTAAAACTTGCGAAAAATTTGTGACATGGGACAACAAGAAATAACAGGAAAGGAGAGAAGATCGTTATTAGGAATAAAGGTTTGATGGTCTCAGTGACGATGATGGGCTGGAAGTGGCTTGGCTGCTTCCAGAAACTCTCGACCTCTTCGGTACTGGTGGCTCTGGATCATCATCCTCATCCTCCTCTTCTGCTCCGTGATCCATCGTTGCCATCTGGCTCCTCCTCACATAAACCATGCGCTCTTTATTTTGCTCGATTGACTCTGGTCGCCTTCTAATGCAATACTTCCATCATGAGATTCGTACTTTACAATCTTCCTGTTCGCATCCAGAGTCACGTGAGCATGCTTTTCGAGCCTGAAATAAGATAATTTTGGATCAAAATGCGGAGGCTACCCCGAATCAGAACTGGCCGAATCAGGATTGTCCATATCTCAAAAGTGGGCGGAGCTAGAAAAAATTTGTCAACTGCAAACTTGTTCCAAATTTGATTTTGAGCAAGTTTGCAGTTGACAACTTTTTCTAGCTCCGCCCCTTTATAAGATATGCGCCTTCAAAGTTAGGAGACGAGAAGAGGAGCGCGCCTCCGCCGCAGAGACGCAGACACATCTGATGTGTCTGCGCTCTCGGCGCCCTCCGACTTCAATGCGCTATATCTCAGTTCCCCTTATAGCTAGAAAAAAGTTGTCAACTGCAAACTTGCTTCAATTTTAATTTCGAGTAAGTTTGCAGTCGACAACTTTTTTCTAGCTCCGCCCACTTTCGAGATATCTGGTTTGGAAAAAGTTCTGATTTGGAACAGTTCTGATCCGGGACAGTTCTGATTAAGAAACATTTCTGATCCAGCTTTTGGATTAAAATACGGTCAAAAAGACTCACACTTTCATCAAGTCTTCATGTATGAGCACACCCAAACACAACAACTGTCTGGCTTTTTTTCCTTCGTCCGTTATCTTCCGAACCGTCTCTTTATGCTGCTGAACAAACGTTTTCAATGCATTCAAGTTCGTATCACTTCCTCTGGTCTCGATGAAGCTTCACAAAGTTTCGTTTCCATGTCTCCAGGAGTTACCGTAAATGCATCCAAATCATGTTCGATTCCATACTTGTCGATTTCATAGGGAACTTCTCCTCTTTCATTGCTAGCTGCGACAAAACTCGACGTTTTCTGGAATTTGAGGGCCTTGATAAAGATCAATACTTTTGGAATTCAAAAAAAAAGAAAAATTAGAAAACTAACCGTTTATTCGCATTCATGTGCTGAAGTAGGTACCACAGGCTAAGGAGAGCAAGATAGCAGCTTCATTCGAGCTTTACCACAACCCGTAAAAATAACAGTGTTGTAGAATAAAATTAAAAATGATCAGAAAGGCAGGGGTAGGCCAGCCAGTCGAGCGGCCAAGGGTCCATATATTATAGGTCCGCAATACCATAAACCCTCGTTGCTACGACACTCAATTCCACAAGCACTAAGAACTGCCGAACGACTATCGATTTTTAGCGTGCGTAGTATTTGCGGAGTGGAGTGTTGTCGCGACGAGGGTCCATGATATTGCGAACCCACAATACGACGGACTGAGAGGGGAATGAATGACTTGTTTGTGTGTTTGCCCATCTTGAGGGAGTCCACGCAAAAAAGGGTCCCGCCACGATTTGGTTTGGAGCGCATTTGCACCTGCACACATCTTCTCTGTTTGTCAAATGTGAGAGAGGGGCCACTGTCATAGAAGGTAGGGAAATGTTCATTTTGGGGGTTCAGAGGAACGTTATTTTCTGAGCGGACCTCTGAAGTCGAATAGAGCCAAAAAATATTGTTGGGAACAGTGGTTTTCCGAAAAACAGAGTCCGACCAATACTCCTATAACTTACTGTGTTTTTTGAGGTAGGTGACGAATATTGATGAGATTTCGGCAGTGGTTATGCCTAGGAAAAATTCAAAAAACTGTCCTCGAAGAGAATCCCGGATTTGCGGAAAAATTTTGGTTCGCCCTAATAATTATTGTTGATGTCGTCTGATGATGTTTTTATTGAAAAAAAGGGGAATAAACCGAATAAAATTAAATATATGAGGAAATAACTGGATATTTCAGCTTATTTATTTCGAGTCAAAACTGAAATCGAGTGGGATGAATTCCGAAAAATGTTTAGCGAGTCCTGGACAAGTTTGTCCGAGTCTCAGCCATTTCCAAGGCCGCCGGGTATTGTTTTAAAACCCCGCTTATAGCCAAGGGTCCCAGGACAGTTACTTTTTACCAGTTGCCAGGCTGATATAGGTGCTCTGAAAAGTAGCGGAAAAAAAGTACAAAAACTACAAAAAAGGTCTTGTACACTCCGAGAGCAGCTTAGAGGAGGAGTTGATTACCACTTTTCATGACCTTAGGATCCGTCCCTGTTCTACCTCGCCCCCTTTATTAGGGATTGTTGTCCGCATCAGACAGGTGCTTTTCGAACCACGTATGACTGAGGACAATAACAACAACAAATTATCCTGCCACTAAAGGTAATTTGAGAAGTTGTTTACCACAAGAGCAGTTTACGCAGAATCTATCCAAACTGACAACGTCAATAACAACAACAATCAATTATAAAGACAATCAGGGTACATTCAAAAATTGTTTACTCTAAGCGCATTATAATTGGCGAGGGTGTGTTTCAAATAAGGCAGGTGCTTCTCAAACCGCCTGTGGCACAAGGCAATAACAACAACAAATTTTTCAAGCCCGCAAAGGTAATGTGAGATGTTGTTTACCCCAAATGCACACTAATTTGAGGGACAGTTGTTTACTACCTCCCGTACCCCAAGCTCCGCCTTCATTCTGCCCGCCCTTTTCACCCAGTATAAAAGGGATTCATTGTTCGGAATAAATCATTGTATTTCCTCGGACTCTCTGGACTTGAGGGTCTCTTTCTGTTATAATGGCACTTCCGTACCATTATACTGAAATTGATTATTTTTAAGTTGTGAGTTTTTTCATTTAAGAGTTGTACTTTAGGAGTAATTTTTAGTTTGCCATATTTTCACGAGTTTTGAACAATGAGCAGTTTCCAAAAATGAAAAACCTTTTCAGTAACATTTCTCATGTCTGGTTTTCCGTATCTTTCTTATTCTTTGGTTACTCATAAGCTAGAACTGATTTTAAGAGAGGTTTAATTTAGTTCAATTCTGATAGGGAGAACATCAACTATTCAAACAAGACAGGCTTTTTTAAGTTCTTTCAGGTTTTCGTCATTTGTATCCATCTCCAACTTTTTTTTCCACCCACGAAGATCCAACAAAACTCCACAGGTTGTAAAAAAAAGTACACCCAGAGCGGATGAACTGTAAAAAACTTGTATGAAGAGCATGAAAATTGCAGGCAATATTCTGAAAGGTGAGTTACATATTCTTACACAAAAATGAGATAACGTTCACTAATTAGTGTTATCATTGCAAATTATTTTTTCGAAACAGAACAGACAAGGAAGTTCATCCTCAATTAAAAAAAAAATACGAATTCTGACAAAACAAACTGGATCCAGTTTCAGACCTTCGGTTCGAAGACCTACCCGCAACAGAACAGCTCGAGTGGCGAACTCTGCATCAGCAAGTCAAACAAAAAAGTGAGTTGCAGAGGAACAGAGGGTATGTAACTTTTAGAGTAGCCAAACCATATACTCGATCCTAGCTATCTATTCGAACTAAGTTTCGTAGTCAGTCGTGACAAAATTGAGGAGCTTAATTCTTTTAATTAGAGGTTTCGGTTCTACTTCAGTTAAATGGAACCAAGTGAACTTTCAAAATTGGATGGACCCAAGAGAAGGATAAGAAGCTGGGTGTACCCAAGAAAGGCGCCGAAAAATTGATTGGACCCAAGTCGAGCACCTAAAAATTGGGTAGACCCAAAAGGTCCGTTTTTTTCTTCAAAAAATGTAATTTCACCATTTCAAAACTCAGCGAATTATGAGACGTTACGCTTTAGAAAAGAGATGTAACATTTTTCGAAAAATGAGCAGTTGTCAGTTTGTAAGTCCCTCACCGAGCCTAGCTCATTCAGTTTTTGCCCGATTTGCACGGGGTTTTCACATATCGAAAGAGCTCAATTCGAATTTGATGCCCGTCTTTTTCATTTTTCGCTTGGAGCTCTGGGGTGCCCTGTGCTCAGATAGGGCTCACAAAGGCCTCCCGCGACTAAGTGTTCAACACTAGAAAAGAGAGGGGCGAGTAGGCCATCGCCGACCTCGATCGCTGTCGGCTGCGCGAAAAGAGAAAAAGAGGAAGCTCCGCCCCCTTGCCCGGTTCAATTACCCGCGTTTGAGGTAAACTCGGCGATGGGTTGAAATAAATGAGATGAAAACCCCATCATTAGAATCCTCTCATCGAGAGGAGAACGAATATGAAAGTAATTTTTGGAAAAAACTAAGTTTGACCATTTTTTGCAGCGCTGAAACAACGAAAATATAAGGAGTAGAATATCTATAAACTGATGGAATACAAAAGCGGAAAAAATGGAGAGAGCGACCGCTAATTAGGTATGATTCCACTTTGAAACGGTGATGCGAGAACGAAGGGAGGTTGAGCCGCCGTTAGGCGGCGCAGACCGACTGGTTCTAACTAATAGATATTTCTGAGTCCATTGAATTTTTTAGACCCTCTCATGGGTTTACCCAACTTTTTGACTTTCTTTCTTGGGTCCATCCAATTTCGACTCAAGTAGAACCAGTTTCCTTTTAGGCCATGAATATCTACAAAAGAACTTTCAACGTACCCGTTGCTGATAAGCTGTTCAAAATCGAATTCGAACACAACCAAACCTGGAATAAGATGGTCATAAAGGTGGATGGGAAGGTCAGTTAGCTCAAAACAAAATATTCCTACAATCAAAATGCTTTAGACTCAGCAAACAAGATCGACAACATTTTGGTCCGAGAAAAATGAGTACCTCTTTGAGGTAAGGGTATCTGAAACACCTTTTTTTCAAAAAAAAAATTTTGAAGATCGGATCAAAAGCTGCCCTGCCCTGCAAATTCTTGAATGAGATGAAGAAAGTGGTGTCAATCACCACTACTAAACAAACCAACGGATGTTTTAAGTATGATGTAAAGGTCGAAGGAAGGTCTCTCAATGACTATAAGATTTTCTGAATTCATCAATTGTTTACAATTTGCTTCCTAGTCCTGTAAAAACTATAATAAACTTCTGTGTGTCTGTTTGTGTCTCCGCCCCTTCGACGCGGTATTTCTAAAACCAGTAGTACCGTGTTATAAACGCAATTAACGAATATCCAATTGAATTTGGGTGGTTTGAATGTCGACCTGTGCAAAATACTTGATTGTAATTGAAAACTAGTATTAAGCGGGATTTTGGAGTGTCGTTGTGTGGAAAACAAAGCAATTCAGATATTGAAATCAAAACTGTTTATTCGTTTTTCAAACTCTAACAAGGGATCTGCAACACCTCGTAAGTTCAGAATCGGCTCAAAATTATATGAAAGATTCATACCAGTCTAAATACATACCCCAAAAATTTTTAGAATGTGCTCGTCAGTTTCAGCCGAGTTATGACGCTTGAAAGTTTTAGTACTGAAACTCTTCGTTTACCATAGGAAGAGAGGTTTCCGTCCGCTCGATATGAGAAAAAAAGACCGCTCTTGTAAGGGCCACTTTTATCTGTTGATTTCAACGGTTCGGTGGTTCAGTGGCTGTGGTTTCGAGTGGTATGCGGAAGGTCTGGGGATCGATTCTGGGGACTAGTTTTTGTTTTTGTTTATTTTGTTGTGGTTTTCAATCTTGCCAAAACAGCTGGTCTACCATTTTAAAAATAGTTCTTGGCTATATTCGTTGCTTTCGCTGAATGAAGTGAAAAAATCAAGTTTCGAAAAAAAATTGGATTATTTTAATGTCTCGAAGCTGCAAGACATCTGGTGGTCCATACTGAAGCCTTAATTCTTCAACATATCATTTCAACACTCTCAAGAGACATTCAATAACAATCTCATGATTGTTTTTTGTGATTCGGGATAGGTCTAGAACGCTCCAAATAAACTTCCCCCTCCGACAACATCGCTAGAAAGTCTTTGAGTCGGCTTTTTCTTTGACTTGTTAACTGCCTAAAACTATGAAAAATTCACAAAAAGAATGTCATAATGACTTTGATACTTTGGCAACACTTTTGAAAAAAAAATTTCGAAAAAAAATTTTTTTCGAAAAAATTTGCACCCAAATGGTCATCAATTTTCTCAAAATTTCGAAAAAAAAATTTTGTGCTGAAACTTTGTGAATATGTTTTTCAAGCCTCCAAAACACCCCTAACAACAAAAATTACTTCAAAAAAAGCCTGGGAGGTCGAAAAAATGGTTCCCGAAAATGGACGCTTTCAAGCCAAAATCAACTGATTCTCACTTCAAGCGTCATAACTCGGCTGAAACTGATGAGCACATTCTAAAAATTTTTGGGGTATCTATCTAGACTGGTATAAACCTCTCAAAAAATTTTGAGCGGATTCTGAACTTGCGAGGTGTTGCAGATTCCTTGTAAAATAAAATAAAAACAGAAAACAAAAAAAACTTGTCTTGAAATAATTGACATTCTTTTGCGTGTACCTGCTACTGGAGAATTCCTCTTGATCATATCGATGTTGAGTTGTTTTCGCATCTTCCTGAGTCTCTTTTGCTTTGATGCGCAGGTAAAATTGAGTGAAACATCATCAGCGAGCGGAAAGGGGTTTCTTCGGCCAAAAAGCATTGTTGCCAGTTGTTTCATGGCTTCGCTGTATTGTTTAGTGTGAACGTATCTCTCGATAGTTTTTCGCTTTTGATCATCAACAACATGCGACGTGGTGAGTTGCAAAAAGTGTTATGTAGTTAGATGGAATGTTGTCCCGACAGCACTGATATTCAAGAAGTTTTGCCAGGGTAGCCGCAAACGTCCATCGGTTTCGATTGGGTCTTCTTTCACGTTGTCCAGCAAATTGTCTCACAGAAAGTTGAATTCGATGCTCTAGACGTCTCATACATAGATTGTCGTTTGTTTTCCGTGAAGCTCCACAAAATTTTGTTTCCACATCTCCAGGAGTTACCGTAAAGGCGTCCGACTCATCTTTGATTCCATATCTATCTACCTCATGTTGAATGCAGGAGGCACAGACTGTGTAATCACAGGAACCTGGAAAATTGAAGGTTTTGAATTTTGGCACTACGATGTTCCGAAATTCCGCTGAGGTTAACCTGATGTCTGTACGCCTGCATCACCAGGTTTCCATATAACCAGATGAATTTTTGAAATATGTGAAAACTACTCACCAAAGATCTGTGGACACCTGAGACTCTGTTCTCCATCTGTCAACTTTTCAAAGCGCACGGAGCATTTCAACAACTCTGTGTTCGTCTCTTCTTTCATCGACTTCAGTGAATCTTCAAGCTGCTTTTTCGACGCCTTCAAATGTCTGCGAGCTCCACAAAGTTTGATCTCCACGTCTCCAGGAGTTACCGTAAATGCATTCAATCCATGTTCGATTCCATACTTGTCGACTTCATGCCCTCTTTCATAGCGGCGAAAAACTTCAAGTTTTCTGAAAATTGGATGGTTTTGATAAAAATCAATGTTTTTGGGATTCAAGAAAAAATGAAAAAATAAGAAAATTAACCGTTTATTCGCATCCATGTGCTGGAGTAGGTACCGCAGTCTATCCAAAGACAATGAAGATGTAGAAATTGTGTGAAAATAGCAGCAAACAGTAGAAAAAATTAAAAATAATCAGGAAAACGGATTAGGCCATGCCAGTCGGGCGGCCAAGGGTCCGAATATTATGGGTCCGCAATACCATAAACGCTTGTTGCTACAACACTCGATTCCGCGAGTACTGCCAAACAACGATTGATTTTCAGGGTGCGTAATGATTGCGGAGTGGAGTGTCGTTGCGACGAGAGTTCATGATATTTGGAACCCACAATACGACGGACCGAGAGGGGAATGAATGACTTGTTTGTGTTTGCCCATCGTGGGTTTCAAATTTTGCATATGCCCCGATTATTTCTTTCCCCGCACTGGCTCAGTTTTACAAGCAGCCCATGTTTTATGCAATTGCTCATTTCCGGTGAGTTTTCCTGGTTTCAAGGGGTTCTAGAGTAGAATTCGCAAGTTTCTAAGAACAGATTTAGATTTCTGAGTGGTTTTTACCCCCATGTGCCAATTCTGGGTTTTCTGTGCAAAGTGTCGTAAGATATGGTGTTTGGTACGCAAACACCTTGATGGTCTCACCATATCTCCCGACAATGTGTGCAAAGCTTCTCTGAACAGGTGGCCAGGGGTGAAATAACATGGGGATTTCGAATTTCCCATTCATTTTCTTCTGTTTCGTCTCCCAATCTTATTTTTCGTATTTCCAGCTACTTCCTGAAACCCAACGCTGTCCGAATCGACCACTCTTTAAACGTTCCCAATTATGACATTCAAAGAAGCGCATTCCTGAATCCAGATGGCTCCAAAGTGATAGTTCTGCAGAATAAGAACATCTTGGCACGTATGGAGTAACGGTGAAGGTCAGACAAAGGTCGCCAGATCATTATCAAGTACATATGGGTCCTAGATCAATTGTCACGTTGTATATTCAGGGTTAATGAAGTTTTTCGAGAAATCGAGAAATATCTAAAGTATGTTTACTGTAAAGCGGGAAGAGAAGATACGATATCAAGATTGACTTTGGTTTTCAAGTTTTCATCCCTAGATGTTGTCCGTTAACATTCACCAGTGCTGTCAGCTCAAAACTTGAATCGGAATCGTCATGAATAGATACGATCCACAGTTTGAGTGCAACAGAGCAGATTTGCATTTTGGGTTGATTTCAGAATTAGGAGCACTAGCCTTTGTCCGTTAGCAACTGTAAGTCATTCAACTGATACTATTCAGCCTAAATCTTCAAAACCAGCTGAACAGATACGAATTGACGGTTGGGTTCAGTGGAGCGCACTTACTCTTTTTTCTAGAACTTGTGTCGTGTCTATATTTTTAATGAGAACCAACACAGCAACACAGTTGTAGCGGTAAGAATTTATTGATGATTAGATTATTCTTACCCGAACAGAAAAAAACAGGGAACCAGCTGAAATTGGTGATATGGGACAACAAGAAACAGCAGATAGAGGGATAGAAAGGAAATGGGTATCAGAAACAATGGTTTTCGGGATGGCTGGAAGAGAAAAAGATGGCTTGAATCGATAGGAATATTCAAGAGCTGGCGGCTCTCTTTGCGCTCAATTGGAGACAGATGTTGTCAATCGAGACTCGTTTATTGCGGGTCCTCTGAACTATTGGAGTCATGGGTCCCGAAGTTGAGCCAGTTGGAGAAATCAAGAGCGACCCATTCCCAGAGTCTGGCCGGCTGCTCATCGAGCTGGTGGATGGTTGCTCCGTGTGGATGAGGGGAGCATTCTGGAAAAAAAGAATAATTTGTATCTGAAAATTGACTTCGAATTTGTTGAAGTACCTCTTTATCTTCAGTGTTGATCCGTGGAGCTCCGCTTGAGATGGCTGCTTGCAAGAGCATGTCAAGTGTTGGGAACATCAACGGGCCGTCCTGGACATTGGGAGCTGGGACGATGGGCTCTTCAGCTGGTGGAACGAAGTTTTGTGTCCTGAGAAACTCCGAGAACAAATTCAACATGGCAGGTTCCAAAAGAAGAGCATTCACTGGTGACGGCGGGTTCTGTACGTCTTGGGATAGTGATCCTGGAATAATATGATATAATAAATTATGGTGGTTTGAATAGACTGCAACCAAATCTAGCCTACAATGTGAAAATCCTACTTACCTGGTGCCACGCCACTGACAACAATTGCCACAGCATCTCCTGGCTGTCCGGTCTCTTTCATTGACTTTGTATGACGATGAAACTGACTCTTATCCAAAAATGCCCAGTTGCAGCATCCACAAGTGTAGACTGTTTTGAGACCGTGCTCCAACCGCATGTGCTGCTTCACTGTCTCATTTTGTATCCCCTTATTGCACAGCTGGCAGGTTAGCCCGTCAATGTGATCGGTGAGCCGATGGCGCCTGAGTGAGGCGGCGTGCAGGAATTTCTGTCCGCACATCTTGCACTCGAACTCTCCTTTGAGATCTGGGCGCTTCAAATTTTTTTCCAAAAGACGCGACATTGTTCTTGGTGGGGGTAGAGGAACCTGGAAAAAAGAAGGATATGTATATAGTGAACTGACGATAAGAGGAGTGAAGATAGAGGGTGAAGAAGACAAACACAAGGAGGTTGATGAATAAGAAACTGGATAAGGAGGGTCCAAAGGAAACAAGACCAAAGGCGAATAAACGAGGATTCACAGAGGCGAACATTTGTAAAGGCACTGCAATGATATTGTCTCGTTTTGGCATATAATGAAAGGTGCAACGGCTTGTCATAAAAAAACGAGCAGAAAAAGCGTCGTTGAAAATAGCCTCCAAAGGCAAATTTGGGGGAGATTAGAAGGAAAAATGGGTGGAAATAATTTTCAGAGAGTCTTAGGAGGCCTCAGAGTACCTGAGCCCACTTGAGACGGTTATTGATTGGGAAAGGGAAAGAGAAAGGGAATACTACCTCCCACGTCAGGGCATGAAAGAAGGAATGAGACTGAGGGGTCTGCCATATCCTCTGTATGACTGTGTGGTCTCCCCTTTGACTCCTGTATGACGTCAGAGGGCGTAGAGTGTTCTCGAAGAAATTCAAATGTTCCCCTCTGGGAAAACATTAGCGGGTTGTGTGGGGATCTGAGAGAGCATTCTAGAGTATTCCGTGTGTTGAGAAAACAACCTAGGCCTTAAAGAAAAAAAAATTATATGAACCTAATAAGATGATTGTGGCTTTTCAGATCTCTTTATGTTATCACAGGTTGTCCTGGATTTTTCGAAGCTGTGCTGGGCTGTTTTATTACTTGATCAGGCTAAATTCAATCGAATTTCTGGTCTCTTAGACTTAGATTCTTTCCGAAATTTGAAATATTCTCGAAATCTTTCTCAGACACTCTCATGCCCACCAGACCCGCTAATGTTTCTCAAGAGAAGAACAGTTTGAATTTCTTTGAGACGTCATACAGGACGTCATACATACAACTGCCTAACTTCCTTTATCCCCTCTCTAGTGTTGCTATTCATGTAGTAAGATAAAGATCTTTGTTGTCTGGCACACCTGCTCTTTCTGTTTTACGATCTTTGTCCTGACTCTGTTCTCCATTTGTCAACGCCTCGAATCACACGAAGCATTTCAACGACTCCGTGTTCATATCTTCTTCCATCGGTTTCAGTAAAGTCCGCGGAGCTTCACAAAGTTCGATTTCCATGTCTCCAGGAGTTGTCGTCAACGCATCCAAATCATGTTCAATTCCAAACTTGTCAACTTTATGGGGAACTCCTGTTTTTTCATTGCTAGCGGCGACAAAACTGAATGTTTTCTGAAAATTGGATGGATTGATAAAAATCAATACTTTTGGGATTCAAGAAAAAATGATAAATAAGACAACTAACCGTTAATTTTCATCCATGTGCTGGAGTAGGTACCGCAGTCTATTCAAAAACAATCAAGATGTAGACATTATGTGAAAATAGCACGAAGTAGTAGAAAAAATTAAAAATAATCAGGAAAACGGATTAGGCCATGCCAGTCGGGCGGCCAAGGGTCCGAATATTATGGGTCCGCAATACCATAAACGCTCGTTGCTACAACACTCGATTCCGCGAGTACTGCCAAACAACGATTGATTTTTAGGGTGCGTAATGATTGCGGGATGAAGTGTCGTAACGACGAGAGTTCATGATATAACGAACCCACAATACGACGGACCGAGAGGGGAATGCATAACACACGTTTGTGTTTTTGCCCACCTCGAGGGAGTCCACGCAAAAAAAAGGGTCCCGCCACAATTTGGTTTGGAGCGCATTTGCATCTGCACTCACCCTCTGTGTTTGTCAAATGAAAGAGAAGGGCCTTAGTGTGCAGAGCCGTAGAAGACAGTGGAATGTTCTCGACGCGTCACTCAAATGTGTACCCCTGAGAAGACATCAGTCGTTTTGACTAGAAATTGGGAAGTTTCGATAGTAGTTCGCCATTGTAAACTGTGAAGGATTTGAAGGCAAACGTGGGTTTCACTGTGCTTATAATTGAGTTTTGAGAGTCGAAAATAACAATCAATTTTGACCAGTACGGTATGAAGTTGCTCTAAATTCGGGATTTCTCTGGTTTCCAGAAAGAAAACGTCTTTTCTCATTCAATAGTTTTTTGTTGCTACTAAGGGCATTGCTATAGATAGCAACAGTCAGATTTTAGACCCAATACTAAAAGATTCTCAGTTACGGTTAGCACCACTTCTTCATCCACTGGAAGTACTACTGCATCTTGAGCAACTGGAACATTGCACCCATCAGTCCACTCCGGATAATATTGAGCCCGAATAGAACATGGTATTTCAGTAACTTCAGTTCCACAGAAGAACGGTTCTTTATACCTATAAAACCATGTTTTCCATTAGCAACAAGAAATATTTATTACCCTTGTAACTCCAAACAGTACCGACACGGTCCACATCCGCTTTGCAAAACCCAATCTGGGACAATCGAAATAGTAGAACTCGTAAAAGAATTTTCAGTACGAAAAGCAGCAAAAATGAAGAGAAAATAGCAAACGAACAGCTGCATCAGGAAGTGAATCTGAAAAGGGCAGATGTCTTCAAATGGTGGCAGAGGTCAGTAGGTTTGTAGGACAAAGATCGTAAAACAGAAAGAGCAGGTGTGCCAGACAACAAAGATCTTTATCTTACTACCTAAATGGCATGTCCTCTAACGTCCTGTATGACGTCAGAGGGCATAGTGTGTTCTTGAAGAAATTCAAACTGTTCTTCTCTGGAGAAACATTAGCGGGTTTAGTGGGCATTAAGTGTCTGAGAAAGATTTCTAGACTATTTCAAATTTCGAAAAGAATCTAAGCCTAAAGAACCGGAAACGCGATTGATTTTAGCCGGATCAAGTAATAAAACAGCCCAGCACAGCTTCGAATAACCCAGGACAACCTGTGATAACCTAAAGAGATCTGAAAAGCCACAACCATTTAATTAGGTTCATATAATTTCCTTTCTTTGAAGCCTAGATTGTTTTCTAAATTTGAAATACTCTAGAATGCTCTCTCAGATCCCCCACACAACCCGCTAATCTTTTCCCAGAGGGGAACATTTGAATTTCTTCGAGAACACTCTACGCCCTCTGACGTCGTACAGGAGTCAAAGGGGAGACCACACAGTCATACAGAGGGAATACTAGACCCCTCAGTCTCATTCCTTCTTTCTTCCTCTGACGTAGGAGGTCGTTTTCCTTTTTTCTTTCCCTTTCCCAATCAATAACCGTCTCAAGTGGTCTCAGGTACTCTGAGACCTCCTAAGACTCTCTGAGAACCATTTCCACCCATTTTTCTTCCAATCACCCCTACATTTGCTTTTCAAGGTTAATTTTAACGTCGTTTTTTTTTCCCTGTTTCTTTATGACGACTTTATTCCTGCCAAAGAACCTTGTATTACATAATAGTGTGGCGCGCAATGTTTGTCCCAGGCCTTTTTCTGCGACTCTCATCTTTCCCACACTATTTCTCTCCGTCCCTCTCACGTTTGTACCATTGGGGCCGATGAGAGACCCCTTCGGTCAGTATTCTACGACAGTGGCCCCTCTTCTCAACATCGTTTGCCTCATCTTCTATCGATCGTTTTCCTTACAAACCGTTTTTTTTTTTCAATTTTTCATATTTTAATACTTTTGATTTCAGAAACATGCCAGCTTTCGCCAAGAAGACTATCAAGAAAACTGACGTTGTTCTCAAGATCCGAGCTCCACACTACATCATCAGTGGAGACAAGATCCAACTGAAAGAAAGCAAAAAGATTGTTCGAAGCGACGAAGATCTGGGAGCTGTGCCAGCAGCAGTATATAAGGAAATGGGAAAGATGAAGGCTCGCAATTTAAAAATTGATCGGGATTCGGACATTGGTGAGTAAATTACCAACAGGTTTTGACCAAAAATGTTTATTACAGGATGCCCACAATGCAACAAAATTTTCTACACGTCTTGCCTGGAACACCCGCTATTTTGGGTGCCCAACAAAGTTGACAGAAGAGTCAAAGGGCCATACACCCACAAAACTTTGCCCACCAACTTCTTCAGAGTGAGCGACGAAGGACATAAAGGTCAGGGAGTCCGGGCCATCCGCGATATCCCCACAGGCTTAGTGTTTGGGCCATATGAGGGGATCAAAACCAAGGCAGAAGATTGTAAAAATCCGGACTATTCTTGGGACGTTGAGGTGAATGGATTGAAGCTGGCTGTGGATGCGAAAGAAAAAGGAAACTGGCTCAGTTTGGTCAACTCGCCGGATTGTAAGGATATTGAAACTTCCTTTAGGTGTCAAAGCAATAATTATTTTCAGATAAGCGTGGCGGCAACATAGCCCCATTCCAGCACAAAGGCGAGATGTACTATCTTGTGAAGAAGCCGGTTAAAAAAGGAGAAGAACTCCTAGGTAACCTGTTTTCTTTTTACCGAGTTTCAATTTAAATTTTCAGTTTGGTACGGCGACGCATTCGGAAGAAGACTGGCCAGATGGAGGAAGAAGGCTGAGAAGGAGCAACAATAAATGAACATAACTATTTTTAACTGTTGTTCGTTATCCGGTTTCCCTAAATACTCTTGTCATTTTTTCTTTTATTCGTCGCTTTTCTGTTCCATTTAGTCTTTTTGTAGAAATTGTTGTGTTTTCTGTTAAATGGTTTTGTTTTTCTAATAAATATAATAATATTCATATCATTTTTGATATGTACCAACTTCCTGCGTGAACAGAGAAGCAAAGACTAAGAGGCATTTACCCTTGATGTCAACTGACAAGGGTGAAGTTCGTGAGGAATCCATAACGACTTTTCTTTAGCTCATCTGGCTTCGAATTAAAAAAAATGTGTAAAAATTGATAATCTCAAGGTCATTACTTGATTATTTTTCGTCATCTCGTACGGTGCAAGAGTTATCCGCGCCATGCAATAAAAAGTTTACCTTCGGAAATCGGGGAGCCCAATGCAGTTTTTTAGACCCTTCTCTTGGGTCCAGTCAATTTTAGAAATTGGCTTGGGTCCGTCCAACTCAAGTATAACCAGAAATGTTTACCAAAAGGACAGATGGACAGTGGAGGAGAAAAAAGGCTCTTCAAGTTTGTAGAGAGTTACAGACAAACAAACCACATCTCACGATTTAGTCCAACCTCCCACAATAGCAATTTTTGAAAAGAGGAAGTTCTGTGCTAACAAACAGAAGATACTTTTTTTGGAAAACTAACGAAAACATGTCAAGTGTAACAAGCAGTTTTAGAAATCTCAAAAAGTGCTTAGAGCCTGGAAATGTGCTCAGCACAGTTAAGAACTTGGAAAAGTGCCTGACAAGTGCTTAGCAGTTTTAGGAATACCTTTTTGGGTCATATAAACTTGCTAATACCTTATTGGGTATTAGCGAGTCTCCTAATACGATCTCCTTAATACATCCAGATGTATTAAGAAGTCGCTAATACATCTGGATGTATTAGGAAGTCGCTGATACATCTGGATGTATTAGGAAGTCGCTAATACATCTGGATGTATTAAGGAGATCGCTAATACATCTGGATGTATTAGGGAGACCGCTAATACATCTGGATGTATTAGGAAGTCGCTAATACATCTGGATGTATTAGGAAGTCGCTGATACATCTGGATGTATTAGGAAGTCGCTAATACATCTGGATGTATTAAAGAGATCGCTAATACATCTGGATGTATTAACCCAGCAGTACGTCACCCTGTGGTCATCGGGTGGAACACGAGTCAGTCAATGATCCTTGGATCTTTCTTCAAGAAGGATGGCGGATCGAGGACCTCCCAGCTCTAGTCAGCTCAAATGCTTTCCCCGTCTTCTGTCTGGAACAGTGAATCCCCTCCCGAACATGCATATCAGGGAATTCCACCTCCGATGCCGAAGACACATCCTCCCTCCGACTGAAAACTTCGCTAATTGAATCCTTCGAATGTGCTGGGGAGCCCCAGAAATTGATCAATCCAAGCCAGACCCGAACCGATCATGCCAAATCTGTGGTTCAAATATATTGTTCTTACCCAATGGCCAACCACCACTGGCAAAACTGCTTGTTCTTAGGCTCCACAACACCCTCTGACTGCGCTGCATGTCAAATAAAGCTGGGCGCCCTTCTGCACCCTTTCGTGGGTAGTATGAAGCAAATCGCACACCAA